>VWZV01015309.1:26551-277157 GCA_013397155.1 Irena cyanogastra | reverse complement strand
GAATTTAGGCAATATTAAGAAACCATGTCATCATGATAAGGCCATAATAAACCAAACAATGATAAGAAATTATTTAATCTTATTTGTGAGTATTTGAACTCCCTCAAGAACTAGACAGAAGCACATAAAATAAAAGTCCAAAGAAAGATACAAATGGAAAGAAATATGAAACATTTTTTGTTGGATAAATCTTACCTAATATTAGCTATCAGAGATGATAAAGTCTGATAAGAGCTAGATGGAAAATCAGCTCTGCTCACATTTCTTATGAAGAGACATTTATCCTTTTCTCCTAACTGCAGAGGGAGCCTAGATGACCAAAAACTATAGATAAAACAGATTTATGTTTGAAGTATCTATGAATACCATAAATTAAGTCCTATTAAAAGCATTGTCTATAATTATTTAACTAATAAAAGAAAAGCTTTTTAAAGGAAGATGAAGGGCATCCTCTCCTGCTCAGTGATGACAGCTGTTGATCCCAAGGAGACAGAACTGATTAAAGCCTTTTTTGCTTCCAGGTTCATTGTCATCAGACTCTTACAAGAATACATTGCAATGACACAGGCTAAGACTTTTCTTTCAATAGAAGTAGAGTGTATTAAAGAGTAGGTAAGACATATGTTTTCAAGTTGGCTGGGCGTGATGAAATTCACTATATCACAGTCTGAGTATTGGCTGAAGTAATCCCAGAACCATTTGCACTTGTCTTTGAGAGCTTACAGAAAACAGGCAAAGCCAGAAGTGTAAAGTTAGTGCCCACTATCAAAGTGGGAGGGTAAGATAAGGGAAAAAAGGACAAAAAGGTAAATTATTGTCCAGTCAGCTTTATTTCTTAGCAGAAAAATGCTAGAACAATCCATGTGCTCTATAACCAACTAGAAGATAATCAGGAGATCAATATAGTCTAGTATGGATTTATTATGATCTAGGCTTGTGAAGACAATCTAATTGCTTTTACAGCAGGGAAATTTGCCTTGGGATTGCAGAGAATTTGTAAATACTTTGGCATTGCTAAACTTCTAACATTTTCTCAGGTAACATGCTAAGGAAACATGGTAAAGACATAATGTCTGCTGAATGTCCTACTGATAAGAAAATTATCATTAAAGAGTGATTATTTTTTCCCTGTAGAATAAAAATCTGTTTGAGTGCAGTTCTATACTGATCCAAATTTATTTTTTTATTTTTTCATAGATAATTGTCCCTTTTATTCAAAAGCTGTATAGCTAAGAAGATATTTTTAATGGTTTTATGAAAATGAATGAAGGAAACAAACTGATATGTGTTACACATGGTATTTTTAAATTGTCTTTTCAGAGTCTACATTAGAGAAGTTTGTAAATGACTATGCTATAGTTCAAATACATCCCTGTATGTATTTTAATGTCTAGTCTTAATGTTTCAATTAATTGGTTACAACTGGTGAATAATAAAACAGAATAGTACTGTTTGAAACTTATCATGAATTTCAGAGGTAGATAGAGAAAATAGCTCATTATATTTGGCCTTATAATGTTTAATAAACCTCTACTTTTGATGTCAGGTTTCCACATGCAGATTTTTTTATTCATCTGTAAAATTCTGTTACCGGCTCTGCAAGTAATTCAAATTCCTGTAGAAGGAAGTATATCCACTGTTAGCAAAGACTTTTTAATGGAAGCCTGGGATTTATCTCCTTCATTAGGGGGAAAAAAAAAAGTGTCTCTGTTACTGGCAATAATTCTTTTGATGTACAAATTTAATAAAGAGGCAGAAGACATTCAATAGAACAAAAAAAAAAAGAGGTATATATAAAATCATCCATGACTGTAGCTGCTTTGAGGTGTTCTTCACAACTCTTAGCAATAATACACAATTCTCAAGGCTTAATAAGCATCTTTCACTATCAAACTACAAGGTAGCAGAATGATGTGCAAAACCATAATTCTTTTTTTGATAAATGGAAAAAGTGTGAAAAAGATGGCCCAAAGAGACAGAAATCAGCAGCAAGGCAAGTATATAATTGCGTAAAGCATCCTTTAAATTTTTTTATTTAAAATAAATGTTTTTCCTACAAACATTTCACTTTCATTTGCCTCACTTCATAATCTTGCAAGCTCACGTTCAGCCACTGAGCAAGTGCTAATTGTAATCTGGAAGTGTGCTATAAATATGCAACAGTCCTCTCTCTGAAGGACTGGATAAACACTATGTTGTCGTTTCTTCTGAAAATGAATACAAGGCGTTGTTCTTATTATTTGATTTAGGAATGTATGGACATATTTTTAGTTGTTTGTTCTAGAGAGGTCTATTTGAGAACTCTATTTTAGTTTTTCTATAATAGTTTTCAATTTAGCTTCAAAATGGCAAGCAGGAATAATTTGTATGTTTAGCAAAGTGGAAAAAAAAAGGTGTTCTGTCAGTAAGCTAAAGTAAATAATTCAGTTCTCACTATACTTGAATGGTAGGAAGTTTAACTAGAGATCTGATCAGTTCAGCTCCGACTTCCTTGAAGAACTCTGACCCATCAAATCAGTCTTCATGGGTCAGTGCTGAACAGACATTGCTTGTCTCTGCCTCGTGCAGCTGTTAAAGAAAGAAAACAGCTGCCTCGACAGGGCTCCTTCCAAATGAAGTCTCTGCAGATTGTACAGTGGTGAGATGAGCACGTTTCCCCACTGCTTCACAGAATCTGAAATGATTGCAGTTAGTCCAAGTAATGTCTGCAGGGGTATTTTTTAGAGAGTATTTTAAAATCAAAACCTGTGCCTACTGGCTAACTTATAAAAACAAAAATCCATTTCAGGGAAGGGACAAACTGCTGTGCGTTCCCCACAGGCTAATTCTTGAAATGGGCTTTTGAAATTCTTTTGCATTTGAAATGAATGACAGTCATTCACCTGTTTGTTTAGTCTGAGTTTCACATTCAGAGAAGTGGATAAGTGCCATTTGAATAAAGTGCTCCAAAAAGTGCCCTTAAAGAGCCTCCAAGGATGTAAAATCTTTCAAATCAGATTTGGGGCATGAGTCCCTACTTACAGAATATTATGGTTTATGCAGTGAATATGCCAAGCCAATTCTCAGCACAAAACTGACTCCTCTTTTCCCAGAGTGACTACATCAGCCCAGATGTTTATGTACCCAACGATTTAGCACATGCATTGTGACACATGTTAACACGCTGCAACAGCAACACATAGTTTGGTTTTCTCCCTAAAAAACACATTTGAAAGAGAACCTTTTTATTTGTACTTTGTGTGTGGAGTTACGGATGGGATGAAAATTTATCCTGAATGTCTACAACTGCTCAAATTGAATTTTGATTAGAATATGGAATTAATCTCCTACCTGCGAAAAGGAAATGAAAAAAAATTGTGAGAAAACTTCTGATATTAATCATGAGAAGGGCATTCAGATTATGGCCAGGGAACACGAAAGTATTCATTATTAGAAATGAACACTACAGATGCCTCAAAGAGATTTATAATACAAAACCTTTTTAAAGCGTTGCAGTTGAGTTTGAATTCTGAGCAGAAAATATTTTTAACTTTATCTCATACTTTGCTATTTGCAATAACCAGAATTAAATGTATGATTGTAGAAATGTCTTTGAAATGGATTTTTCATCGGTCAAATATCTCATCACTCAGAGTTTACATTTTAATGAAGTGTTTTATAGACTTTATCATAAGTCTGTGCATTCACCTATAAGTAAGATGAAATTATGTTAATATAATTATGTGACTTCTTAAAACTGAGGATTAAAAGATGTCATGATAGTACAACATTCTGGTTTTAATATTTCTGGTTATTTAAACATAACAATTCATACAACAATGGTCCCCTGGGGTGTGATTAGGGCAAGTTTTGAGTGTTAAAATTATATTTTTCCTGAAACAGCAGCAATATAATTTAAGAGTTCTATCACCAGTAATTGAATTTGCTGTTCATTATAATAAAAGTAATAATAACAAATTCAATTGCTATTAATGGAAATGTCATATGCACTTTCATAAAGGTTTTATTGTAATTCAGTATTAATCAGTGTATCATTAAAATAAAGTGTTATCATCTAATTTGTATTTATTCAAGCATAAAGAAAAAAAAATCTATTATGATGTACTGCGCCATTATACAATCTGTTGTTTTAATGAAAAACAAATTTGCTATATACTTATGTATTTTTCTTACATTACAGTGGAGAAACATTTTACTAAAATGTTCCAATTTACAATATATACACCCAACAATATTATAGAGGCAAGGTTAAATTTCATCAGTTCTTTCCTATTAAATCATCTCTTTAAAATCTTCAAGGTTAAAGCATATTGAAATAGCTTCCAGGACTATGATGCATCCCATCCATAACAAAGGAGCACTTTTATTTGAACAAGTTATCTTTATTAACACAGATAGTTGACTAAAATACAGGTTGATACTGCAGCTTCTAACTTATATGAGAGGTAGATTTCTCTACTTCCATAATTAATAATATAAGGGGGTTTTACTCATATTTTATATTCTCAGCTACAGAGAAGACTTTAAAACTGCAAAAAAGGCCCGTGAATTTCATTTTGTTACTTTTGTAAAGTATCATTGTGCCTCTATGGTGAAACATTTAAGGGGGAAAAAATCACCAGGTAATTTCAAATGTTTAAATTATATATTTCATTCATTCAGTGAAGATTGAATCAAATCTCAACTGTTATATTCCCATATTTCTTCCCTATGAGGGTGGTGAGGCCCTGGCACAGGTTGTCTAGAGCAGCTGTGGCTGCCTCATCCCTGAAGGCATTCAAGGCCACTTTGGATGGAGTTCGGAGCAACCTGGGACAGTGGAAGGTGTCCCTGCCCATGGCAGGGGGTTGGAATGAGAGGATCTTTAATGTCCATTCTATCTTGAGCCACCCCTTGAAATGTGGCTCAATGGAATTTCAATCTCTGAAATTACCTCTAAAAGAATTATAACCCTCAGGATTATGTAGCCTTCTGAATTATTTTGAGGAATCTGACTTCTGCAGCAAATCAGAACTTGGGATCAAGCTATTCCCATCAGTGTAAGGTCTGGGTAGAGTTCGGCTCCCTGAAATGGACCAGAGAGAAACCAAAAGAAACACAAGCAGAGATCTAGAGCGAAGGGGAAAAAAAAAAAAACCACCCAAGGAAGATATATGTTGAAAGACAACAAAAGAGCACATTTGTACCTTATGGCTTTAGGCTCTGTTACGTTTTCCCAGTCACAGTCACAGAAAAGCTTTTACTTAATATCACTTTTTCATACTCATTTAAGATGCAAAAGCACTTCTTGACAAAGAGGTGCGTCACACATCTCTTTCTAAATGATTCTAATTCCATCTACAAGCCAATAAAACTTCAATACTTGCCTGAAAACTTATTCACTTTGAAAAATACTGATGAAACATTGCTTCAGATCAGCCAGAAACCAGGATTCTTGCAAGGATAGTGACAATCCTGCTCCTGAAACCCTTCAAGACATATATCCATTTCAGTAATGCCTCCTATGTTATATTTGCCAGATTTTTGTAAAAGCAGAAAGCAGCCCCAGAAGAATCATTCAGTAAGAGTAAGCATAAAAGATGACATCTTAAATTTAGGTTTCAGGGGACCTCTGAAGGTTATTTTCTCCTACCTTCTTCTCAAAGCTGGATCAACTACAAACTGAGAGCAGGTTGCTCTAGGTCATTTTGTCCAGCTGAATCCTGACTGTCCAGTGACAGAGACCTCACAGTATTTCTGGGCATCCTGTGCCTCACAGAGAAAAAAATGTATCCTCATACCTAGAATTTCCCATGTTCAGCTTGTGCCTCTCTGCTCTTATGAGCCTGTGTGGACCTCTGGAGTCACAGAAGCACAGAATCATTTAGACTGCAAAAGGTCTCCGAGACCTTCGAGTCCAACCTTTGACTGGTCACCACTTTGTCAAGTAGAGAATTAAGTGCCATGTCCAGGCTTTTGTTTAACACCTCCAGGCATGGTTACTCTACCACATGCCTGGGCAGCTCAGACCAATATCTAACAACTCCTTCTGTGAAGTTCCTCCTGATTCCAGCCTGAACTCCTCTGCTGCAGTTTGAGGCCATGTCCTCTTGTCCTGTCACAACTTCCCTGGGAGTAGAGACCAATCCTCACCTAGCTACACACTCCTTTCAGGGAGTTGTAGAGAGCAAGAAGGTCTCTCCTGAGTGCCCTTTTCTCCAGGCTAAACACCCCCAGCTCCCTCAGACACTCATCAAAGGACTTACTTTCTAAATACTGTTTCATTTTTCTGAATGTTTCTGACTTCATCTTTGCTGTAACAGCACACAGCCCATCAGGCAGCAAAGCCAGCAATAAGCTCCCTCTAAGCCATCTCTTCCTTCAACTGAACAAGTCCTGCTATCCCTTTTACCACGGGTAACACTTCATTCTCCCAGGCTCTGCCACTAAGAACAGGTATGAGGGAGCCTGAGAGCAAGCCCTGACTCTAAAGAGAAAGTTAAAAAAGACAGCTTGAACTTTTCAGTTCCTTCATTTTTCAGTACACATACACATTTGCTGCCAACAGACCCAAAGAAATGTCTTTTGTGTCATAGAATCATAGAATGATTTGGGTTGAAAGAGACATTGAAGATCATCTTGTTCGAAGCCTCTGCCATGGGCAGGGACACCTTCCACTAGACCAGGTTGTTCAGAGCTCCATCCAACCTGGCCTTGAACACTTCCAGGGATGGGGCAGCCACAGCTGCTCTGAGCAACCTGTGCTAGGGTCTCACCACCCTCATGGTAAAGAATTTCTTCCTAATATCTAAGGTAAACCCACTTTCTGTCAGTTTGAAGCATTTCCCCTTGTCCTGTCACTCCAGGCCCTTGTAAATTGTCTCTCTCCATCTTTCCTGTAAGTTCCCTTCAGGTACTGGAAGGCTGCAATTAGGTCATCCTGAGGCCTTCCCTTTTCCAGACTCAACAATCCCAATTTTCTCAACCTTTGCGAATTGGAGAGATGCTCATGCCCAGCTGAGCTGTGGTTTTCATAATCCCATAGCTGCATGCCCTGGCGATACGACTGTTTGCTATCTAGATAACTTCTCCTCTGTTTCACCTTTTCTAGAATTCCTTTTTATCTATGACCACATTCAAGATGTTCATAGTGAATCAAGGCAGGTTTTTGCCAGGCCTGCTGGGTTTCTGCCCATCAGAACAGACTGCTTCTGTGTCCTGGGGAGTCTTTCCATGAAGGAGGATGCTATATCTGTGCACATATCTGGCTACAGACCTACTGAGAGATTTCCAAGCACTGATCTGTGCAGCAAATGGGTCTGGTCTGTATGGTCCACCAGTATTTTGTTTTCAAACTGGAGCCATGAGAAGAAAGGGAATGTCACAATCCCTCTCTCCCTTTCCAAGACACTGAGATCAGAGTTCCTTGCAGATGTTAATTAGGGGTGCTTACAGCCTGAACTTTTCAGTTTTAAACAAATTCCCTTCATTTATATCAGTAAGCCCCATATGTTTAAGTACTTTCTTCACAGTGAGTAATCAGGTATTGTTACTAATAAACAGTCATCTTCACAGATGGGCATTGGGAAAAGTGTTTTAAAGCTATTATTTTTCTCATGGTGCAGAATTAAGTAATATAACCATCATCTTCAGTTCTACTGCCTCCTTATTGATTTAAAGCAAGAATTTCAAACACATATATATATGTATGTATATATACAATGATATATCTCAGCTGGTGTGCTGCTTCATTCCAGTCACCAACACCAAAGGGAGTTTTTGAATTAATGTAGACCATTAGTAAATCAAAAAAGCAATTCAATACAGCACAGCAGGGAGAAGATGCAATATCCACAGCACTAGAAAAATATTTTAAGAAGGGCAGTTGTTTGTTAAGAGCTAGGGAATTCAGAAAGACAATTTAACAGAATGGTCTAATAAAGATCAGAATTGTGCTGAACAATAATAAAACTCAGAATGGAACAAAAAAAAAAATCCAGCAAACACCTCTAAAAACCTATAAAGTAAAATGGTATGTTCTCCCAAACCAGGCAGCTGATTACAACCTTGGTCAAGAATAGATCTAAGAATTTTATGCTGCTCTGTGCCTTCAACCTCAAGGTACACCCATGAAAGTATCTGCAGCATACAACTTTTAGTCAGCTAACTTTGAAGTACATGTTCTTAGAACCTTGGTTAGACCCTTGACCATTGTTATGGGGCATGCAGGAAACATTCTTGGTATTGCATACAACATTTTCAACATGCTGCCAGTGAAAGGTAGAATACTAAAGGATTTTTTTTTATTATTCCCCATTTTAAAAACTGGATTGCAGCTGGAACTTATCAATTTCAATCAAGATTGTAAAGAGGATTTCCTGTATCCTAGGGAAACACCATCTGGAATCTCTTTTAACAGGAATACTTTTTTTTTTTACTTTTCTTTTTGTTTTTTTAACACTGACTTGAGCAAAACATTGCAATGTTTTGAATTAATGTACAACTTTCCACTTCTCACTAACAGGAAACAGCTTCCTGTCAATAAATCCCTCACTGTTTTTTGCAGCATTAAAGGAACTTCTCAATTCTTTCTTCCCTAAATTCAGCCTGGAAGCTGGCTGGATGTCAGAGGATGATTTAACTTTCTTACAATTTTGTTTGCAGCCTCTTGAGAAGGCACGTAGTTTCCTGTGTACACAGTAAAACTTCTACTTCATAATCAGAATCATTTTCATAGCCCATATTTCAGTAATCAAAACAAAACATGTTTAGAAAGCATTGCTAGATACCAAGAAGGGCAGAAGAAGTCAACAGGGTTTGGACTAACTAAAAGGATGAAAAAAAGAGTCAAAAACCTTGCTAGGGATCTGTGCATTGTCCTGAGTAGAGCTAGATGTCTCCTCTGGAAGGTGATGGCTACTTCACGTGCAGCTCTTCTGGGCCTGGCCAGAACTCCTGATGGCATTTTCACTTTACCAACAGTAATGGCAGGTAAATGAGTGAATGAAATCTAAAAACGTACTTTTCAACAAGATGACTCTTTAAATCTACTCCCATGGCATGACACAGCACTGTTTCTCTCAGTGAAGTCCCAAAGAGGCTGAAGGGAAGCAGGTATATTTTTATCTCTTCAATCTCCAGCATTTCTGGGACAACCTATTCACCCTTAATGTCTTTGAGTTATGCTAGAGGAATATGAGTGAAAATACTGACTTGCCAAACATCTACTGATTCATACATGCAGATGAGAGACTTTCTGATCCATTGAGACAAAGCACACAGACAATGATTGCAAACAATTTGCCTTTGTACATGACTACCAGAGATTTCATTTCTGTGTCGTGAAAGTGGTTGTTATGATGTGTCCTGGTCTGAGCTGTGACTGTAAAGGACTCTGAAGTTCAGGTCTTACGTGATGTCATGTGTTCCTTGGGCTTAATATTTATTGCTCTTTGTCAAACAATAAGAGTTTTGTTAAAAAAATACAGATAAATCAGCAAGTCCGAGAGCTGACAGATACCTCAGGAAGAATAGCTATTCTGGATATGGCAGTCCATACCTTTGAGGGACAGCACATAGATTGGGACTCTTAGCATTGATGATGACCCCCTTAGTTTGCTAGTTCTGATGAATTCCAGCTGCTGTGAAATTCTTTTGGAGCCCACAGTGCCCAAAGAGGTACCACTGTTCCAAAGCAGTGAAGTGCAGCTCTCATTCTGCATGTCTTTTTTGCTACTCTACCAGCTTCTCCAGTTTTCTCTCTCTCCTTGGCTTGAAGACAAATTACCTGAACTGTTTTAAATATAAATAATTCTAACCTAAGCAGGGGCATATACCATCGAACAAAAAGAAGAATCACCACCCCTGTGACTTCACTTGGTGTTTTCTTTACTTTTTTTTTTCAGTCATCTTTATCAGATCATGAGAGAAGAGTTAGTAGGCAAAGAAACTAACAGATTTCTGAAGTTTCTGTTAATTTGTACCCAAAAGCTTTTTCCACATGACTGGCTGGTTCATTTCAGCTGGAAATGCATTTTTGCTGCTCTGCTTGAATCTTAAAAGATTCGTAGATATTTTTGTGTTTTGTATTCCTCACACTGCTTCAGTTCAAGGAATCCAAACATGAAAGAGAAGACTTTGTTCTCAGATTATGTAGTCTAAGGATCTCTCTAATCCATAGGAGATAAAAGCAAGGGACTGTTCATTGTCATCCTTCCCCCATCCATGATTGTCGCATTTCCTTGAGACAATCAAGACATTGTCTATTAAAGAATTGTGTTTAAATTTTCCCAGCTTCAGTCTGGACAATGAAACCTTTGATTTCATGTGCATGAACTCCTGGCCAGAACAGTGGGACAGTCTCCACAAGTCTGTAACTGACCTTTAGTAAGAACCATGATGACAAAAATGCCATGTCCTACTCAAAGATGCTACAGAATTCACGCACAAGATGTCTAAGTTTGGTACATATTATCTCATACTCTTTGGTTCCAGGCTGGAAGGTAACTCCTTCCCTCCAGTGCATTCACAAGAGCCTTTTCATCAGTTCTAGAACTCTAATTAATTATATAATCATGAAAAGGTTAGTCTTCCACTTTGAATCAGACTCCCTGAAACAAAATCTATATTGATCAGAAAAAATAAGCATAGGAAAACCAGCTGGGTAATTTGAAAGTCTACACGAAGTATTCAGAAGTGAGAAATATGAATCTTCCCTCCTTTCCCTGCAGACATTTCACTGACTTTCCATGGAGAAATTCTTATCTATCAGGAAGGCAATTATAAGATTGTACATTGGGGAAGAAGTCAATTTTTCTTCGTCTTCAATATTCTGGGCAATCTATTTCTTTCCTATCTTTACCAGTTTGGGATTTTTACACTGGCAGTTTATATATAGACTGAAGGAATATCAGTCCCTAATTCCAATAGCATGCACTTAAGAAATGGGTGATTACTTGGATGGGGGACAGTGATAGATTTAAACTGTTCTGTTATCAACTTATCCAACAGTGCAGCAAGTCTCCAGTTTTGCTTCAAAAATAACAAATTCAAAAGCAATTCTTTTGAACCTAAATCTATGTGCTATACATGTCTTATTATAATAATTCTGTATGTAATGTTTTCAGAAATAATCTGCTACAAAAAAGATATTTTCCTTCACCAAAGAACTTCACAGAATTCCTGAGACAAGTGACACATCTTACAAGTGTATTCAATTGCTTATCCCTTAAAGACCTAATTCCCACATCTCCTAGTTTAACAGGGTGAAACAATGGCATTTGTGGATGCAGCACAAAGAAAATAAAAAGAAATATTCAATTAATCACCTATTGCTTGTTGATCCATCTTTTGCATGCCAAATTATTTATCATTAACTTCAGTGTGTCTTCTGCCACATATAATGTTCAAATTTTTAGCAGGATTTTAAGTGGGATTGGTTCCATAACCCCTAATAAAAGCAATTCTTCACAGTAACAAGGTTCTCTACTAGGAAAAACCTACTAACAAGAGCTGCAGATCAATGCCAAGCTTTTTTGCAGCTGTTTAATAGAATTTTAGAGGCTTTAAATTCAAGCAAAATATGAAGCCATCTTTATCAGACATAGAGGTAATTCTAATTTCACCCCCTCAGAGGGTGCTAGATCTAGCTGAAGGCTATGTCATTGTAGAAATATAGCACAAAAGGTTCTTTTGGTGTTTGGTTTGCTGCTTTGCGGGTTGGGTTTTTTGGTGGTGGTGGAAGTGGTCATGGTGTTTTTTGTTTTATTTCGGCTTTTTTTTGCATAGGACTTCTTTTACAAAGGAATTAAAAATTCCAAAGAACATATTGAAAACATTTTGAAGATTCCCTTTCTTATAAATACCTTAGGTCCCTTTCCACATCTTCAGCTAAATATTTTGTAATAGATGAAGTACACAAGAGCATATAGACTCTGTAGTTACATTTTATGAGTCACTAGCTTCTTGCTTTTCATAATATTTCTCACTTTTTCCAAAGAGAGCTTCCAGTGTGGGAAAGGTGAGCAGGAGTTGTTTAAGGATGAAATTTTATTTCCTGTGAAATAAGGAAAAACAGTAGGCAGTCCTCTTACATTCATGCAAGTAGAACATACATGCTGCAATAGAGAAACCAAACAGATCTCCTAGTTCAAAATGGCACTATTTAAAAAATTACACTCATAGAAAGAGTGACAAAGGACTCTTTGAATCTCTGTATCTTAGTGTTTCTAAAATCAAGGTAAGTATAATTGCTCTCCAGAGCAATCGTAACAAGGAAAAATTCCAGTCTTTACTAAAACCCTGCATACAGCCAATTTCATCTCAAAATGGAGAGAAACTTTTATTCCAAACCTTTTTCTTTTAATGCTTTCAGATTGTAACTAATATGGTCTTTTTTTTTAACAAAATTTTAAAGACAAACTCAATCCCAAGACTAGCATCATTAGTCATAGCCTTTTTTTTGGCTAAAAATCACCATTCTCAGCATTTTCTCTCCTTTAATTTTAAGACAACAGATGATTTTGGACCAGAGCCACATTTACACAACAGAAGTAAAATCATTAGATGCAAATTAAGTAAGGCTGCCTGATCCAAACCATGCTGTAGTCAAAAGGAATATTGTCATTCTTGCAGAAACAGAATTCAGTCTAGAAAATCTGTTAAAATGTAATGGGCATTCGCTACCAGTAAAGTGTTAAATTTTGATTTTACGGTGGGGTGGGAACACAAATTCTTTTTGTTAAATTTAGACTTATATTTGCATTTGTCTAGCTATTGAAATAAAATTGATAATTTTTTTGCTTTGATGGGGTTCCTTTAAATTTGTATCCTCTTTTTCCTGATTATACTTTCTGTGCAGCATTTATATTCTTGATACCCACTACTTAAAGTAAATGGATTAACCATGGGATAAGTTACTAATTGTTATGAATAAGAATGGAAAAATAGAGTCCTTTGAGGGCATTATCATCTTAATGACTTTGTTTTAGCCTTATCATCATTTAGAATCCATAAACAAAAGAAATACAAAGTATAAGATATAAACAGGCTGACAAGTGCATGACAATAAGATACTGAACATTATATTACTTTTTACAGTATTTCCAAACAGCACTATCAATCAAAGATTATTCTATGCAAGACTGATATCAAATCCAGATACAACAATAGATTTGACAAGTACATTTTTCATACTCTGCTACCTCTTTATCATGTACAGTCTGTTTTTGAAGTCATTACTGGCAGATTCTGTTATATATCCATTCATTTGACCCATGAACAAGCACAAAGGATTAATTTTGTCATTCAGTCCAGCCTTTAATTGTGCAAGCTGAATTCCAATTATGTTATCTCTGTTTATTTAGAAATGCAACGAAAACAGACCTTAAATTCATGGATATTTTTTTTTCCTTTTTTTTAACTAGAGCATATTTTTTGGACAGAAAATATGGCTATTTCTTATACATTAGTATTATAGGCCAGTAGTTAATAACAGTAAGGTATTCACAATGTACCCTGACAATCTCTCTGCAGCATGATGTGGCCCAGGAGGAGTTCTATAGAAAGGTATAAAAAAACGTTGAGATGATTGATAAAGGACCAAGAAGACTCCACCTTTTCCCACAGGTCACTCCTCCATGTATTCAGTGAGGAAAGAAACAGATCAACCAACAGAGGAATGAGTTGGGAAGAAGCTGTCAGTTCCATCGGTCCTGGGAGTACTCAAGTAAATTGATCAACATGAGATAAAGAGGCAGATGTTAACCTTCTTTAGTGGTATTGTTTATGTAACTTAAAACACCTACACAGATAGAATTGTGGAACATTCAAGCAGGATTTAACTAACAAATTAATCAATAGCCACAAACAGTACCCAAAGGAAACATTGCATTGGGACACATTTTGGCAAGACTGATTTTAACCGATTTGCTCACTCTTAGAGATGGCGGCTGAACTGTAATAACAAATGAGGAAAATATCTGAAACACACATGCTTGAGAATAGCATCTTCTGTACATGCTTAAACAGTAAAGTTTGATGCATTAAAATTAGGAGAATGTTCAGTCATCAGGATAATGATGACTAATCTAAAAGTAAACACGTAAGACCAGTGTTGATATTGTTATAGCCAATGAGACACAAAAGCTTTTCTTCAAATGAAGGTTATTTGGAGAATGATCCGCCATCTGCAGGGAATGACTGCAGGGATTTTATGCAATGAATGGCCAAGGGACAGGACAGAAGGAGAGCTGCATTGTGCCAGAGCCTTGCTCAGGTGTCAGGAAGAACAAAGAAACACAAGATGGTGAAGGCACAGAGTGGATTTCTGAATGCCTATAACATCTTAATTAAGTTTACATAGGAAGTTAGGCTCTACAGTGCTTATCAGAGCTGAACAGAGTTGCTGAACTTTCTCTCCTGAGCCTTTAGTTAAACTGTAAGTATTTGAATAGCACAAGCATGTTCCCTGAGTGCAGAATATGAATGAAGGCAAAGTCCCATCAGAGAAAAGGTACTGAATTTTTCTTTTCTATTTAAACATTATATTTCTTTTGTGGAAAACACTCTGGGCTAAGTATGCTGACATAATACTTGCTTTAGGTCAAAAACTGTCTCCACATAGTTTTACTTTTAGCAATGAACTCTGTATTTCTCTTTTCAACCAGTTCCCAAATTCCATTCACAGCAGATGTTTCGGGAAGAAAATGAGAGCTGTTAGGGCTTCTGTCACTCTTACTATGCCAGAAAGTTTCACAGCAGGAATTTGTAACAGAGAATCCCATTAATCACCCCCATTAAAACCATGAAGTTTCCATTATGGCAGAAGCACATCCTGGCGCGTGAACAGGAACAAATGTTGTGTCAGTAAGTTCAATACTATTTCTGGGTCTGTTGAAGGGAGGGCAGAGGCTATCAAGTGTAATCTGAGCTCCTGAACCACAGAAGGGGAGCCATCCACAGTTGGGAAGCCCTGAAATGACACTCATGAGGCAGTGTGCTTAATTTTAAATATGCTACTTCACAACAGGGCTTATTATCTTCACCACAACAATGCTGTAACATAACAATATGACCTCTTCAGCACTCATAATAAGGCTGTCTGCATGGTTATGTGTTGATCTTTCATCTGAGGCTAAAAGGCACTCGTAGAAAAGCACCACTCATGTGGAATTATTTATTTGGTTGGGTTTATATCATAAGTTTTTTTGCTTTGTATACTGCAGACTGTTAGGCTTTTTTTCAGCCTGTGTTCCCAGTAGTGATACCCCTTCACTGAACTTAAGGAGTCCTGTTTTACCTGAATTACCTATGTATTATATATATTAACATATTTATATAAATACCAGAAGTAATTCTATGAACTAGCAATCTGAGAAAACAGCAGAAGCTCTCCTAGGCCTTTCCTCTAAGCCTTAAGTAGTTTAGGTACTGGGCTAAGGACCACAATACCTTTATCTCATCCATTATCCAGTTGCTTGGTCTAGACTCCAGAACACACAGCTACCTTGACCATAGTGGAGAAAGAGTTTCCACTTACCATTTTCTTCCCTTTTCCATACAGTCATTGCATACTGTCCAGACTTGGCAAAAGGGCTATTGAAATTTAATTTTTTTCACTATTTTGTTAAAAAAATTCTGACCCTTTGGATGCACAATAGATTCTATTGTACATATTTATTTGCAAGTCCTTTAATTAATTTACTTATCAGAAGTTATCCTGCCTTATCTTGCCTACATTCAGACCAAACCCCTGAAGCTACAGAACTAAGCATCACTTGTGTATAACTGGTTTCATTTATGAAATTTCTATCTAATAAAATACAATCATGTTTTGTCTCACAATATTGCAAAGTAAAGTTTAAAATAAGAAAAAACAAGCAAAGCCTGGTTTACTGACATTTAAATGTTTATGAATAAACATCCTGTTCAGCCAGCCCTGCAGGGCTCACTACATTTCTGAGATAGGATCCCAAATTTTGTATAAAGCAGAGTTTCTCCTGGGATAATGTAGCAGAAACACCTGTGGCATCCATAATGAAGGAAACCAAGTGAGGCAAACAAAGCTTATTTGTCTCAAGCACAAGCACATTAAGGTAGGGTAATCTGTGACTGCATATAAGAATTCTATAGCACTGTAACAGTGCTAAGAATTTTGTATATACACCTAAACATGAACATATAAAAGATACCTAGCCACAAAGAGGCAAATGGAGATTTGTGTGAAAAATTGGGGTGCAGGAAAATATATTCAGTATGCAGTAAAATCTGCAAGGCAAGAGCTAAGAGATTGCAGTTGTCAATAAAGGTCTGTGATGAAATCAAAACCATCTTGCAGGATGAACAGGATAGGTGCTGATGGAACCAGAGTAAGAAGCAAGATTTCTGGCAAAAAAAAAAAAAAAAAAAGAGCAAGCCCTGGTCCCCAGAAATAAGATGCATTATGTCAAGAGCAGATGAGACAATCCCCTTGTCTTCCAGGGAGGATGAGGGGAGCTCACTGGCCAAGGCAACAAGGACCATCAGCACTGACTACACAGTCTCAGCTCCCTGGAGTTGGATACTCAAAGCTCACTCAGGGTGTCAGTGTTGAGGACTGACTGCTTTGAGCATTCGTTGTTGACAACTAAAAGTGATTAAGAGCCGATCATTAGCTGTGTGACATCAACGACTGACAATCAAGAGTTGATCTGCTGAAAGTGGCCAAATGAATTAATTTTTCAAACACTCCATAATAATCTCCAATGTTCTAACTGGTACAAAGGTATATGCATACATGATGCACCTGGTCATATATATATTATACATATATATGTCAAATATATATATGTGTAATCTTTGTAAAATCATATGTACAAGCTGTTTATATTACTGTGCATGTGGATCAATCAGCATAGAGCGGCTCCAGTTCAATACCTTGAAACATACCGACAAACACTACAAATATTTGTCTCTCAGGGGCTGTTGTCAGATCTAATTTGCCAAAAAACAAGGGTTTCAAAAGAAATTTAGAAGTCAAACCTGAGGCACACAGAATCACAGACTATATAGGATTCAGTTAAAAAAAAAAAAAAAATCATGTTCACTGAAATAAGAATTATCCAGAACAGTAGTTGTGTGTGAAGGCAGAGGGAGCAGTTTGGACACAGAGATGATCACTCACACAATGTTCATGTGACAACACAAAGTGTTTATTCCTTGAGCCCGTCTTTATAAAGGGGGTTTGCCTGGACAGCTCACAGCTTTTACACTGCCCAGCTGCCAGACCCGTGAGATGTCTGCAGCTTAGGATGGAACATAATTGTTTGAGGTTCCTGTCTGTCAACCCAGAGGCCAGTTCATGGAACTGTCTGGGTTTCTTATCTATAGCTGAATTAATTGTCCACTACAAGCCAGCTTGTACCGTGATATACTGTGATAGTTGTGCAAATCAGTGTTTGCTACCTGGACTCTCAGTAAGAAAAAAAAAACCACACCAAAAAAAAAAAAAAAAAAAACCCACACCAAAAAAAACCCCCAGAAAACTCTACAAGTTGTAGCAAGAGTCTGAACATTTATCATGGCAAAAACAAGCACACCATAGGAAACTGATTTGGAGGTCAGTATACTTCTATGCTACCACAGAAATCACTGATCTTATATTAGATATTATTTATTTTGGTAGTTTACCAGTCTTGTGGTAATTAAATTAAATAATGACCACAACAGAACAGGATCCTTTTCAAATTAATCAATAATGGAATAATTTCTATTTATTTCTCAACCCCCAGCACAATATAAGCCTACTTTGTTTTTGACTACTTTGTTTCCTAGAATTCCTGGCTATATTTTATTTACAGGATGTACACACATGACAATTTAAAAACTCATTGCAGGCAAAATTCAAATCCAAAACATATTGTACTCTGCTCTTTATGGATTGCTTTAAATCTAGCCACAATTTAGATGCAGATAAATTCAACTTGAAATACAATAACAGGACATATTCCAAAGTGCCCTGAATTTTTGCAATGGTTTGATAGGTAGTATTGTCTCTGAATCGCTTCACAAGTGGAAAAACTCACAAATTTTAAATCTATATTTCTGTGGCTTTGCAGAGCTCGTAATGATTGATAATACCAAAAAGTGCCATTAAGATGAAGAAGTTCCTATTAGATAGACTGAACTCAGTAGCATAGATTATTTTTATAGCTTCCTAGAAATTCATGGAATATTTGAAAATATGCCTGCTAAAGTAAATCAGCCTGATTAAAAATACAGAAAGAGGGAGTCTAAGCCAGTGAGAAAGAAATGCATGCTGTGGATGCTGGACCTTTCTCTAGATACTCTCAGGTGAAATACCTGTAGGCTTAAGTCTGATCTTGTTGGAGGAAGCTCAGAGGAGAGAAAAGAACTGAGGTAAGAGCTCCCAGAAAATATCTTTTTAAATGTAGCTTATTAGTTGAGGAATTTTACATACAACTCTGTATGCAAAACTAAGTTTTACTTCTACAGACATATAAATATTGCAGTAATTCTTCTTTCTTATGATCAACAGGTAGCTGATAGCTTAAATTTTACCTCTAAGAGTGTCCCCAGAGATCAACACTTGCCTTTATTTTATGATGCTTTTGTAAACATAATACAACAGAGTTTTACGCTCTCTTATTTCTATCTTCATGGTGAAACAGGCATTCCATGTTACCTCAAAGCAGAAATGAGCAATACTGATAAATCATGGATTTTGTAACAACTTGTGATTGTTATATGCTGCAGGCGAGAGAGAATATGGTTTTCCCTTGTGCCATTTGCAGTTATCCTAAGAGTTTACAATTGCTTTTATTGTCAGGGCTAGTACATTTTATATGCTACTCATAACTATGGACTAGACCTTAGGACTCATCTTGTACTTGTCTTCACCCTTACTACAGGCAAAGAAGGAAGAATAAATCTAGAGCACACAATGATGCAGAGAAATTATGGCAAAGATGTTCCTTAAGGTCCCTTCCGACCTAAATCATTCTATGATTCTAATGCAGGGTAAATTTAGATTAAATATTAGGGTGGAATTACCTTCTGTGACTGTGGTCAGGCACTGGAACAGGTTGCCCAGCGAACCTGTGAATGTCCCATCCCTGGAAATGTTCAAGGTGAGGCTGGATGGAACTTTTAGCAACCTGGTCTAGAGGAAGGTGTCCCTGCCCAACTCAGGGCATTGGAATTAAAGGTTCTTTAAGGTCTCTTTCAATCCAAACCATTCTTTGAGTCTATGTAACAGAGAGTCAGTCATGAAAATACCTTCATCCTAGCCTTTACTCCACATTCACAGAACAGCAAGGAAAAAAAACAACATTGAAAGCCAAAACCAACCAGCCAACAACAACCATAAAAACAACAACAAAATACCAACACAAAAAGTAAAACTCACAAAACAAAACAAGAATAATGTACAACATTGATTGCATGATGACCTTGATCCACAGGCCTGAATAAACTCTCAGGAAAAAGAGGAGGGTCTTCTAAATGTTCCAAAACAGATAATAAAGCGCTAACAATTTCAAATTCTAATTTTTAAGAAAAGAATATATAGTATATATTACATGCTATTGGTCTTTAGAATAAAAATTCACTACATTCAGTTTCATTATTATATGTCACTTCTTGTAGCTACTGGAATTTTTTTTTAAAGAATGACAAACATGCTTACACTCTAAGTCATATTAGAATTCAATGGCAGGTAAATGTCTAAAGTCAGCAATAAAGTCAGCAAATGTTGACTATTTGACTTCCAGATAGCAGATCCTCAAACCTGTGAAATTAAAGAAAGAGGAATTAAGATACCACATTTATATAAAACTTTAGCAAAAAATGACAATTTAAAGCAGCCTGTAAAATAGACGTATATTTAACTGTATAAATTAATGCTATGAAAAAAATGTATAAGTGAATGGATATAAAGTTGGACAAAATCCAAGAAGACATAAAGTTTGAGATAAAAGGTGAATAAGAGGAAGGTGGTGCTGAAATTTGCTGAACAAAATCACGAATTTCAACACAAGGAGAGCGTAATTTCAAAAGTAAAGTCAGGTATGAATGAATTTGGAATCTGGCCTGCACCTTGAATTAAAACTTGCAGAGAAGATTTTTTTTAATCTCTGTTATACTTCCTTTAGCATTCAGTTATAATTTAGATACAGCTGGAGTTTTACCTGTATCAAAACATAATTTCACAAAGTTTGCTTTAGGTAGGTTGTTAAATTTACCTCAGAATCAGCTGCTTTGAACGTTCTCACTTCTATTCACCACTGCTGTCCTCAATGCAGTCATTTAATTTCATTTTCCATCACCTTCAAATATAATTAGCTGTCTCTCTTTCATGTCTCACCTTTCTTTAACCTTGAGTCTCCTTTTGCAATATAGTCTTGCAAATACATGTAACTAAATAGTTGCATTTCTTTATCTTAAATTTTCCATGTCTCAATCTCTTTTTCTTAGCTATGGGTATAATTTCACACAGTCATCTACACTGCATCAGAGAAAGAAGCTTCTTGTAGAAGCAAAACTGTAATTTAAACTTGATCTACAAGATATTTTGGAGCAGATGGGTTTTATTGTGTGTCTCCTTGGCCTGAATCTGAATGAATCACTGAGTCGTGCAGTGACTGGGATGCTTGCAGTAATTGCTCGTTGATTTTCTTTTGACCATTTGAGGCTGAAAGCACTTTTGAGTTCTTTATTATACATTGGAGGAAGGTCACTGATTTGATTTGTGATAGAGTTCAATTCTGTTCTTAATGTTTGTGTCAAACATAGTGCAAATGTTTGCTTTATTATGTCTACAAGACTACTTATAATTGACATTTAAATTGTAATCAGTGCATTTATCTCAAATTGAAGGTTCTCAAAATGAAATAGTGTTATCCAGGGAAATACAAAAGTATTTGTAAATTGTGATAGTCTTAATACTCATTTTAACAATTTTAGAAGGCAGGAGGACAAAGTACACTTCAGCCAAGTAATAACAGTGCAATATTTAGTCTGAGAATATTAATATACAGTGTTCAGTATTAATTTTGGATGAGACACAGAATGTCTATACAGATTGCTTTTTTGACAAAATACATAATCTGAGAACCATAAATCAGGTTTTTCCTTTTCTGCCATGGGAAATAGAAGCCCTGGGACAATACTGCCCAGATCCTACTTGGCCACGTAGTTCAGCTGTGCATCTCCACATGCAGCATTGGATTCCCTGGCTGGGCAAGGATAGGTTGGATTCAAATCTACACAGAGACCCTCAGCCAATGTCAATCAGCCCTAAATGCAGATGTGCCATTGGCCAGAGAGCTGGATGGGGCTAAGACCTCAACGAATCACATGTGCAAGCTAGGGAAATTTGAGCTCCTGTAAAAGGACCTGAGGGAATAAACTCAAGGCTGTTTGAGTGTGTGTCATCTCTGTCTCCGACCACTGACTCCACATTACATCCACATAAAAACACAAGGTGGTTTTTTAGAGGCCCAATACACACATATTCTGAGTGCCTTTTTCCATCCCTGTTCTGTCAAAGACAAATCCTACCATAACATTTTCCTTCAAAGTCACTTCTACTTAGTGTTACAGTAAAATGTCAATGAACACTCTACTGCTTCCTAACATGACTCCTGGGTTTGTCTATGTTCAGTTTGGCGACAAGCTACAACACAAAAGTTAACAATCTGTGTGGTTCCTGCATGATACACACCCAACTTCACCCTAGATTCCTTGGAAGATTACAGCTCAAGCAAAGAGAGCTAAAGGGGTCTGTAGCCTTTCTCCTACTGCTTATTATTTTGCTTTATCTTTAACCATCTATTGTCATCATGTTCTGACTCCAACATGTCACTAGTGTGAAGCCCCACCCTTAAGAGAAAGGGAGCATCCAAGATTCATATACATTTGTAGTCAAAAGGAACAACAGTTAAAGGGTCCACTAAAGACTATCAAGTTTTGTTAGTAAATTACACACTCAGCATAGAAATTGGTATAAGTTAGTCCCTGACTGCCTATATAAACACACAGCTGTAAGATCTGGATAAAGGAATAGGGTGAAAAGGAAAAGAGAGAGACGGATGAATTAAAGAGGAGGAGAGAGAAGAACAGAAGAAAGGGAGAAAGACCATCACTCCTAGGTCCAGCATTGATCCAGCTGGGTTGTCCAGGGCCCTGTGGTGCTCAGACACCTGGACTTTAATGAGACATCTTTTTATAGATAAGTTTTCCCCACCCTGGAGATATTTCTCAGTTTCTATGCAAATTAGTTCTCATGCATAATCTGTTCTTCTAGACCATTCTGGACATAAATCTTTAGTGGTCTTGTTCATCTCAGTGCAGTCCATGCCCACTTCTCAAATTCACTTCTGCCCTTTCACTGTGCTCATCTTCAGGAGCTAGAACAAGTGCCTAGCAAAGTGCTGCCCTACTGCCCTATGGCCCCTGCTCCAGCCACATTCTGTTCTTTCTCACAGTGTATTATTGCCAGCAACCCTTGGCTGCTACTACCAACAGTCCTTGGCTGGCTCCACAACAATCTGGCCATCAGAGTTCGAGACATACACATTAACATCTTTTAGGCTTCTGCATTCACTGCTAAAAGTGGGAAGGCTCATTTTCAGTGTGACCCTTGCAGCAGTTGCCGATGATGGAAGTGCAGCTGGAGTCTGCACTCTGTAGAATCTTTTGTAAAATAAATAGAAAAGACTCGTTCTCCTCTTTTTTCTATCTAATCCTTTTCAAAGGCACTCTTTTCTATTTTCAAAACAAAAAAAACCAACCAACCAAACAAACAAAAAACAGTCTTTGGGACTCCTTACCTATGTTTCAGCTGGTATGGAAAGTAGAGAACAAACAGTCACATCAGTTTCACTAAGGTGAGGTTTGCTCATATAA
Source organism: Irena cyanogastra (assembly GCA_013397155.1). NCBI lineage: Eukaryota > Metazoa > Chordata > Aves > Passeriformes > Irenidae > Irena > Irena cyanogastra. Next base: position 254,273 of record VWZV01015309.1, on the reverse strand, counting down.
CTCTTTGAGAAGAATTCCATAAGTATGGATGTGCACACATACCTGCGTACATTGTGTTGCAGAAAATATGAACTCTGGACATCCTCAACTGCCCACCTATACTAGCTTAGATGAAACAGAATATGTCTTGTAGTGGCCTGTTTAGCCTGAATTGGATCAGCAAATGTTCATAAGACTTTGAGAAGGAAACAAGCCTCTAGCTCAGTCGACAATTATGTTCCTTCCTGTGTAGTACACCTGTACCCAGAGGCTGGAAGCCTTCATGCCTTGTTATGAAGCCATTTCTGTGTCACAGTAATTCAAAAGAATCCTTGATGGGAAGTCACATTTTCACTGCCACAAAGGTTAAACTCAGACACATGAGCATGGAGCAAAAAAGGAGATTTTTTTTGACAGAGTCCTTGCTCCCTAAGATACAGAATTTGCTGTCTAAACACCTTTTTGTTTTCCTAAATAACTTTGATTTTCTTTCCCAAATCAATGCACAAACTGTTAAGTGAGCATATGACTCATGCACTTCACAGCACAATCCTGGCATCTTTTCATGAATACAGTTACAATCATAATCTGTTGTCTTACATATAATAAAAACATAGAAAAACACTAACGAAAGCATCCAAAAAACATTCAGAAATATGGATAAATGTAAAGTCATGCATGCAGCTGTCCTGAATTAACCTTTCCCCTCAGCTACCTAGAAGGAAGATGACGGTGGATTCAGACTGACTGCTACTAGCAATCAGTTACCCAATAGTAAAAACCTTCATATCTTTTCTCTGTACCCTTTCCTACAGGCAGCTCCATACAACACAGACTCCTTCTCTTCTTCCCTCCTTAAATCTTTCTTCTGCAGCACCAGCCAACTCCTTCCCGTCCCTTACATGACCACCTAACCCTGTTTGTCCCTCGTACAGCATTTTACCTTTTCTGTCCCTCACACAACCACCTGACCCTTCCTCCTCCCAGCACGGATAGCAGACTCCAACTGACTCTCAGGCAGCTAACCCACTCTTCTGTAACGCATTGGGCAGAACTGTGACCTGTTAAGGGCAAGGCTGTTCCCACTCTTTGGTAATTAGCACAGCTGCAATTCATCGGGGGAGATTGCCTTCAGCACTATCCCCATTCTCTCACAATCCGTCCTCCCACAGGAGGAGATTATTCCCTTTGTGTTTGGCTATCAGCTCAGCCTCTTAGTGAAAATACCTTTGACTTTCCACTCCCTTTTAGAAAAGTTCCCAAACATGCACCTTTGATGATAAGAAACATGTTACATTAGTCACTGTTGCAGACTTTCATGCTAGTGAATTCTGGTTTTTTCCTATTTTGGCAAAAACATTCTATCATGTCAGATGTTTCCTGTTTACTAAAGTTCACAAAATTTGTGTGGAAAAAAAAGTTTAAGATTCTTTATAATGAAACTGACTTCTTGTTAGAACTTGTCCTGTTTATAAATATGAAATAGCAAGAATTTTATTAAGTAACCAGTGCACCACTTTTAGTTGAGGCAGGGATATAAGTCCAAATAGATTGATCCATGGACTGAAAAAACAATTGAAAGACTGAATTGCCACTATATGCAAAGTATTGACTATTTTTAGATATTTGTCACAGATTTTTAGGACCCCTTTGAAGGAATTCTAAAAAAATGTGAGTAGTAGATGACCAGATGTGTCATGCATCCCTGACAAGGATTAGAAACATTAGGAAAAAAACCCAAACAAATACCAAAGGAATACATTTTCTGGACATTCAACAATATGCTGTAAAATATTGCACAGTAGGCATCTTGAAATTAAACAATTAAAGAAAACAGAGAAATGTGTTTAGGCATGTCACGTGATTTCACTCAATTGAGCAAAAAGGCTGATAACTAATTTTTTAGAAAAAAGAAATTTTATTCCCCACTTTAACAATTTAATAGGTAACAGAAGTAAAAAGAAAAGAAAACCACTTTGAAAAAGAACACTCAGATACTCATTTTTCAAAGCAAATAAAGGTTGGTGAAAAAGAAAGGTGAGAAATATAATCAAACATGGTTTCAGCTATTGCTTAAGTAAGCTAAAACAGATCTAAACCACTTGTTACCATAACATCAAAGCAAAATGCATCCTAGAATGACCAGTGTACAACTGTAACAGGAACAGACTTTACTCATGTGGAGGAAAGGTAGTAATGCTCTGCCAATTCGGGAACCTTTAAATTAGTTTATTTTAAAGGCACAAGTGATGTATAAATATAGACAGGTGACATGCAATCAGCAGACTGAGTAGCACTAGGGCTCTTAATATGTACCTACACTGAGCCATTTATAAAAACATGCACTAACACAAGGAGTTATGGGGAGACTGACAAGCTTCATGGGTGGAACCTTGCTGTCAGTGAGTTTGTGGAGGCTGTCTCTTTTTAAAACAAATTGCTATTGCATCCACTTAAATGACATACCAAAACTATAATGAGAGAAATATGTGAAATTTATATAGTATTCTTTATTCACAGGTTTCAGACCTTTAGATGAATTAATTTATCAACTGGACACGGATTTCTCATCAAGAGATGAATGGAACATGACCTTTTCCAAGGATTTTGATGCAAAACAGGTGGCTTAGAGAAAATTTGCAAATATGGGTAGGTATAATTTAGGAACTCTAGCCTCATGGTTTCATTTCATAGGATAGAAAGACATGAAGCTTTTTTACAGGTTCTTGGTTTGTTTAGAGCCATTATGAAAAGCATCCACTAAATGTGAAAAACTCATCCCAGAATTAGACAAAACAAAATTTAAACCTCTCTTCATGATTCAGTGCCAGCATTTCAGAGTCACCGTATTGCTGGGAGGGAAACACATGGCGAAAGCATGAGGCTCCTTTCCTCTTCTCTTGATGACAATGCTGCACTCACAATTTAGCTGTAAAAGCAGTTTTGTTTTCCTATCAGCACTGAACTGCACTTCCAAATCATCTGGTCTATCTTCTCCATGATCACTGGCAAAGAGAAAACTACTCAAAGCCAAAAACAAAATTAGCACTAATCACATGTTCTTTAATCCTAGCAAAGTAATTCCCCTCCACTTGCATCACCTAATACATCTTGTTCCTGTTTTGTACAGCAAGAAAAGTGAATCAGGAGCTTTGTTGGCCAGTGTCAGTGTGTGGCACAGGGTGAAATCTGCCCACACCTGCAGCCTGAGAACAAACCCATAGGTAAGAGAGGAATAATCTTTCACCAGACAAGCAGCAGTCACCTCTCAGCAGCAAATTAGTCTCTGAACAGCTGTGACAAGTGGTTGGTCTCGAGTTAGGAGAGGTCCTCAAAACACCCCTCTTAAACTAAAATTAGTAAATTAAATTTTCCATTCCAAGAAAACTGAGAAACTGCAAACCCAGTTAATATTGAATCATTAGCCCCAAAGCTATTACACTCCATAGGGGTGTATGTGGGGGGGGGGTGTGTGTGTGTCTGTGTGAAAGGTTGTTTCCAGTCAGCTGTAGGAAGCTATTGAGTCTTATTCACAGCATTTTTGAGATCTGGATCAGAATGAATGCTTGTCGATGCCTTTTATCAAAGACAGGAAACTCCTACTCATCACCCAGCCAGCTGCTGTTGTTATCAGCTCATTTGCTGCTTCCTCTCTCCCCTTCAGGAGACTTCTAGGGAGCAGAGTGCACGCTTTGTCTGTATGAGGAAAAATAGATTGAAATAGAGCAAAAGATTAAGTAAGCATGAGGTTGGTTTTGTTGTTTGATTAATTAAAAACAGAAAAACTGCTGGAAATCATACTGTATTTTATCGTGCATTGTTTCTGCCAAACACTCCTGCCAATCTTTCAGCACTGCTCCCACTGTCTCCCTTGAGCTTGGCAACAGGCATGGCAGCAGGAAAAGCCAACAACTTCCATAGGGAAAGGGCAAGTGTAAATCCTAGCCTTACAGAGCCCCTTGGAAATGAATAACAATAAAAAAATATTTTTTTTTAAAAGCAACACTTTTTTAAAAAGTGTTCAAAGTGTTAAAAGTCATCTCCAGGACTAAAGAGAGCATCTAATTTCTTTTATCATAAATTTTTAAGAAGAAAACTTTAGAATGAATGAAAATATAATTAATAAAAGGTGACATTTTCACTGAGGCAGGTAAATAGAAAATAACAAAAATAACTGCCTTTATGTGATTATCTTTGTCTCAGTAAATTTCAGCAGGGTACTTCAATGAGATCAGTTACAGCTAAAAACTCAACAAGTGAGATTGAACGGTCACAATACATTCTTCTCACTCACAGCACTCCTATATTAAATAAGCAGTTCATTTGAACATTTTGACAAGTTGGTTTTCAATATATTGACTGATTACTGTGATAAAAATGTGATTATGTAAAGCATCTCTTTGTGACAAGTAAACCAGTCATTTTCTTAAGTGTGCACTGTTATAAGAAAACAAATGCAAATTTTAGCACTACATTCTTTATAGTTATGGAAGATTGATTATTTCCAAGAATCAGAATTTTAAAAATAATCTATAAATTGTTCTGTTGTGGAAATTACTAACTGGGGATATACTGATGGAGCGGACCGTGACAGGATCAATTCTTTGACAGCTTATGCTGGTTTACTTCCTAGTAATGGCAAGATCCTTGACACTGAACTCAAGATAATTAAAAGATACACACCTGGTTGAAACCAGTCTGCTAAGTACCCATAAAATCAATGGAGAAGCAAAGAGGACAGTTGTCCCCATGTAAGACAAGTGTCCAAGACAGTTTGGTTTAATTGGCTTCAAAAAAACTCTAATCCTTGGTATGGCCTACAGAGAGAAACCAGATGATTAATTTAGAAAAGACCATAGACAGTGTTTGGGTAGCTTCAATAATTTGTGCGCTTTAAGGAACACCAGAGAGAAAATATGCAGCAATTTGTACCTGAAAAATAAATCATCTGTGTTGTGGGTATGTGGCTGAGTCTGGTGTTGATGAAAGCTGAAGGTATAACATATAAAGAAAATGCTTCATGTCGACCAATATATTCTAGAGGCATGCTAAAGGAGAAGGAAATTGGTTTGGGATAGGTTGTTCCAGCACCAAGAGGGGTCAGTGGCTTAGGCTGAGGAGGTGACTAGGACATGGCATTGTCCAATGGTAAAAATCCACCTGTAAATTTCTGTATGCATGTATCACAGTACAAACACCGTCTTGGAGCAAAGAGGATAAGCCTGTTGCATTAAACATGGCAATTTAATCCTAGAAATCATTTGGATTAATGCAGTGTCAGAAAAGGGGCACATTTTTATCCCTACCAATTTCCAGAGGCAATAAAAAAAATCATAGAACAATTAAGCTTGAGATAGACCTCCAAGATCATTGGTTTACAAACACCATCATATCAACTAAACCACAGCACTGTGTCACACCAAGTTGCTTCTTGAACACTTCTAGGGACGGTGACTCCACTACTTTCCCAGGCAGCCCATTCCAGTGCTTGGTAACCCTTTCAGTGAAAAAATTCTTCCTGTGAATTTATTCCACATGAACTCTTCATGTGAATGTTTCTAAACGTTTAAGGATTTCCAAAGTCAAGTTAGAGTGCCTGTATACTCTTGTTTTCTCTTGTTGAAATGTAACTATACTTAGTTACCAAATTTGGAGACGTGAAAAAAACTTCAAAAATAGTGAAGTAATCACACAAGAGCTTTAAACAAAATCAGAATTTCTACTCTATAAAAATTGAGATGATCACTAATTATTTACGGTTCCTTTTGCAGAACTATCCAGCTGCTCATTTTGAAGGTTGTGGTGGACAGCACAGCTGCACTTTGCAACACATGATATAAGAGGAAGAAATCTAGCTTGACTCAAATATTTAAATTTCCTTTTCAGCTTTGGCAATGTGATTGGTGTTGGAGTTTGCTTTTGTCCCCTTGGCTAAATATCCCTATTTCCATCTGTACTTCAAAATCATAAACCACTTCTCACAACTTCCTTCATGTCAAAACCTCCATTTTAACCAGCTGCAGAAATATTTAGTGCCTCAAAATAAAACTGTTTTGATGTTAAAAACACTGTTGAGTAGAACAGAACAGGGGATATTTCCAATGCTTCAGTAATTCAAAGGTCACTGGATGAGCATTAGAAGAGAATCAAGCCTGTCACAGCACAGTGATATCTTTTTCTTTTCAATAAATTTGTTGCATTAGGAAATAACATGGCATGTGTTGACACAAGTCTTGACACATTAACCAGAAGGAGCTACAATCCTCTGTATGCCTTGTGTGACTTGACATAATATTTGAATAGTGAGACACAATATGCTGTCAGGAATTTTTCTGTCAGCCTGGGGTATGTTAGTTCTGTGTAATTGCACCAAAGCACTGCTGACCTTTTGAGATTGCCGGGTTTATACCATTGTCTGCCACTGTATAATTCCTCACACATATACATGTATATTTGTATGTGTATGTAAACCTGTGATAGATGGTTAAATTACAGTGTCTACTATTAAAAAAATCTAGAATTTCCAATATAGGCAAAATCCCTGATATTAACTGTGAGTTAACATCTGCAGGCTACCAGATGCCCACCAAGCCACCATCACCCTAACTCAGGTCCTCTGACCACGACCAGAGAAGAAAATTCAGTGAAAAACCTCTTGGAAAATGTAAGGAAAGGGAAATTGCTCACTAATTATTACCATAAGAAAACCAGACTTGAATGGGGCAAATTAATTCAATTCAATTAAATTCAATTCATTTTGAAACAGAGCAGGATAGTTAGAAACATCCCCTTAAGTCCAGTAACACTTAAGTCCACTTATTCTGTCACTGGTTGTCTGGGAGAAGAGCCAAACTCCCACCTGGCTACAACCTCCTTTCAGATTGTTGTGGAGAGTGATGAGGTTTCACCTGAATCTCCTTTTCTCCAGGCCAAATAACCCAGCTCCCTCAACTGCTTCTCATAGGACTTGCAAAACCAAGCGATTTTTTTTGTGCAGCATCACCTGTATCTTCTCAAGATCTGTTCTTAGGGGAAACCATTCTAAAATGCAGGATTCAGCAGCTGCAAATCTGGAGGTAGAAGGCAACACAGACTTATTTGTCCAAAAGCAGCTACTCTGTGCAGAAGAGTATTTATAATCATAGAATGGTTTGGGTTGGAAGGGACTTTAAAGATCACCTAGTTCCAAAATTTTAAATTCTTGAAGTCTGTGGGGAAAAAAAACCAAAAAAACCCCCAAAGACAGAAAAGGATATGACTCTTAGTTCTGTTCCTTTGTTTTACACTGAGTTTTCATTGGATGGAGCCCTTCAGCATGATTTAGAGCTCCTTCTGGTCAGTGCTGCAAATTTCAGTAAAGTTCCATTTCCATCCTTTCCTTGCTTTCCCTTCCCATCCATTTCCGGGAGCCTGACAGATTCAGCAATGCCCACACGGACTGAACACGCACACACACACACACACACACACGCACACACACAAACAAAATATTTCCTGTGCCTTAAGTTGCCCATCCATTGTAGCAGCAGAAGTTGTATGTTTATTTAGTTCTGGGGCAGTGAACAGAAAGGAATCCATGGGATCTGGATAGCTTCACAAATAAATGGCATATGATAACAGGATCAGAAGAAAAATCCAAAACAAATATTTTCTTTTTCACCCAAGCCTAAAATGAAGGTTCTTCTATGAATCCAGTATTTTATGAAAGCATACACATACAAAAGAGCAGGGTGTTCCAGGAGACTATTCATGTGGAATGCTAACAAGTATCAGTAAATCTTAAGAAAAAGGAAGTATAAAAATATATCTTAAAGATGTTTTCAGAGAAATGTTATGAGGTTAGAAGCATCATCTCATACACAAACCATCCATTTTCTGGCACTTTTATTGCAGAGTTTCTGATTTATCATTGAGGTTTTCTTACCTGATGTGTCAAATGAGTTTTGATTCTGACAAATGGAAAGATAATGCTAAATATATTCTTTCAAAAATCAATGTATTCTAACATCATAAACAACTTTTTAAGAGGTGCAGAGGATATTAATGAGAGCTACATGGAGAGATGAAAGGACCTTTTTTCTGTGGAGGGTTCTTTAGATTTCTCTTCAATAACTGGAGCTACATTGTTTTGCTAAGGCATCGGATCCACACTTAGCCTAAACTGCCATGGTACCACTATCTCCAGCAGAGATTGGCACATTTATTTATGCTTCTTGAGAGCCTGGACAGTTACTGTTTATACACCAGTTTCCAGGACAGGATTTTATTTCCTTCCCATTCCTCTGAAACACAACATTGTGATGCATATAAAAGATGCCTAGAGTGTGGTCTCCTGTGAAGAGCATCTTTTTTCCTGCTTTATTAATCTTTCTCGGGAATGTGTACCTGGAGAGAAGAAATGCTTTTCTTCAGTCACAGATACGTAAGTCTTTGAAATTTAGTCTTTAGAGAAAACCGTTTTTGTATTGTACAGAGTCATACTGCGAGTAACAAAGTCCATAAATAAAAGAGTGGCACAGAGCTCACAGGTTATCTGTTTAACAACGACAACTTTGTTCTTCTCGCTAATTTAACACATTTCAGTATGCTAAGATTCTGTGATTTAATCATTCTTAACAATAGATTAAAACGATTCCCACTGAGATTTGAAAAGCAAGAGCAACCAGAACACAGGCCTAAATCAATGCATGCCCTGCAAGTGGGCTGAAAATTAGAAAAGGTTGAATCCTCTATTTTTTTTTCTTGCATGAAAATTAAATTAAGAGTGGTAGGAGCTCTCTAACTTCTATGTGTCTCCTGGAAAATATTTGCAAAATTAAGGTCTATTGACAGCAATGAGAATTTAGGCATTAAGTTAGATTAGATTATCCCTTATGGAAATTTCAAAAAGAAAGAAATATAAATCCTTGGATTTATTTTGAATGAGTAAGATGAGGTTCTTAATTAGTTTTATTTAATGTCTTAGCTTTACTATGTGCTTCAGTTATATGATTATTAGGTTAATTTTTCAATGAAATTAAATAATTGTAGAAAACATCTGAATTCACTGTATAACCCCTCATCAGCTTGTAAAATCAAATTTGAAAGTATGTTTTTACTTCTAACTAAAACATACAGAAGGTGTTAAGAATTTATTTAATCATTTTACTAAAGGAACTCTTTTAATAGCTCTAAATACTTTGGTGATTCTATCCCCAAAACACAGTTTTCCATGAAACAGGTTAGGGAAAGGAACACCTGTTGGAGAGCTGTGATCCCTTACAGCTGACAGATGAAACAGCGAAGTTCTAAAACAGCAAAGGAGCGATTGCCAATCATTCAGCAGGCCAAGACAAGCAGAACTAAAAGCTCTGTAAGGCAGGAGGGAAATCTGTCAGCTCTCCTGCTTTCTCCATGAGATTTATTTAGCAGACCCCTGTTTGGCACTTGCTTTCTGGAGCAGCATTTATTCCTGGAGCGTGACTGCAGCCTCTCTTCAGCCCTTGGATCCCGTATCAAAGACATGAATGAGGGGCTACTGCTTTGGGCCAAAGAAAAGCTCCAGAATAATAAACATCAGACAAATGTTTGGTCAAAGGATGGCCTTTCCTCCTGATGTTGCTGTTCCTGACATGATGATGGGGAGGTTCTGCAGCTCAACACAAGGAATTAAGTGAATTGGGTAAGTACCAACTTTCATGTTTTAGAGGTGTGAAATAGGCTGAAACCCAATGCAAATTATTCTAACATATTTAAAAATGCTTTTTAAATATCAAAGAAAAATTATTTTAATTTTAAAAATTTAACTTACTTGAATACATATAGGTGATTTAACCTTATTATCTTTTCAAAACCAAATTGCTCCTTTTATAGATCTAGGGATATGAATTGTAGACACAGGCAGTGGGCAGGTAACTGTGGGGATGGTTCATTTCTGCTGACACTATGGCTAGTAGAACATCAATTGTGAAAAATCAGACCTGACACTATTGATGAAACTGGAAATATGACAAAAAAATTCCAATATCTCTTTCATTTATTTCATGGATTCATGGACTTTAGAGGGCAGAGGGGGACAACTATAATCACATCATCTGCCTGCTTCTATTACATAGGTCATACAACTTTCTTGATTTAACTTCTGCAAGTGAACTGAAATATAAATTGTTCTAATATTTTAAAATATGAATGATTCCTAAGCAAAATATGTCTATCTACAACTTCCATATGCCATAATTCATTATAAAGTTTCCTGCTATATTTGAGAATCCTCTCAATAATTTTTATTACGTGATTTCCTATTAACAGTAATCAAATTCCACTTAATGAGTGGGGGAATCAGTGCAGAGTTTGTGAATTCTCCTTTTTGCTATGGAATCTTTACATATGGACAGATTTCACCTCACTATCAAGCTTTTCTACTTCTCTCTACAAATTTTGCACCTCAGTTTTGAGGAGAAATTCTGAGATGGAATGCCATAGAATAAAAAATAACAAAATAGGGAAACATTTACAAATGGAAGCAAATTAACAGAGCAGAAACTAAAACCAATTTATCTGTGCAATCTGTCAAATTAACAAGAGATCCACTAGACTAAGGTGCCAGGTCATCACTCAGTCAGTTTTAAGAAGTAATTCTTTAAATATTGAATTCTCCCTCTGGAGATGTCCCATTTCCCATTCTCCTTGACAGAACCATGTGGCTGAGTGTCACAGAATTGTTCCATTGTTTAGGTGACACCAGGGAAAAGGCACCAAGAATCTGCCCAGAAACAAGAGCTAATGGTTGGCCAAGATGGATCCCAATTTTCTGGGACAATCCAGAGAACCAGGAACAACATGAAGGGATGTGCAGGGATGATCCAGGGCAGAATAGCAGCAGTAACACCCAAGAGCACTTGCTTTGTTCTGTAAGCTTTTGTGGGACACAAGACACCTAAAGGGCCCCATGGGAATGCCACAGTTCCATTGGATCCCAGAATAGTCTGCTGGGCCAAATAGTGGGAAAGAAGAGAAAAACAAGAAGTGTCATCCTTGTGAGAGGCTTTATGTGTAGTTGAGTGTCTGGCTTTGTGTTGGGAATTGCTGCACTTGCAACATCAGTGAATCTTTTAACTGCTCTGTGATCCTGCCATAACTCCATTGCCCTCGACTGGTTTTGATAGAGGGAATTAAAGGTTGGGTGCATCAAAAGCTTAAAAGTATGTTCAGAACTTGCATTTCCTTCCCTAAAACACCCTCAAACATGAGCAAGAAGAGGTACAGCTGTACTATATAAATTAGAAAGGCATGAGTAACATGACACCACACACAAAGGATATGAACAACCCGGCAGCACATTTAAGAGACATCCAGTGTTCCTAAGAGGTTCCAGGTACACTGCACCACTCCTTGGGAATTCTGAGAGAGGAGGAAAAAAACCAAACAAACCCCCCTTTGATTTTAAAGGCTTTTTCCAAGAACTGACACTCTGTGTGGTGATTAAAGCAAAATGACTCTGCCCAAAACCTCTGCAAGCCTGTTGGCAATATGTTTTGTTTATTTCAAAGCCAGGTAAACAACATGTGTGGATTACAGGGAAAGGTACAGCTAAGGTTGTCAGTGGTGATCCTGGAACTAGGGCATCTCATTGCTGAGCTGCCGCATCTGGAAAGGGGCACCAATGCCTGTACCAGAGACTTTAGCAAGGACAGAGAATTGGTGGGACATCCCAACACAAAGCAAGGAAAGCTTGAGAGCACAATAGTTTACTCTACTGAACATCAAGTTGTGAAGTACTAGAAGTACCACAGACACAATTTTCTTTGCCAAATTCATGTTTTGAGCTCCTTGAATCCTTCCCAGTCCTTTAATAAATCCTCTCCAATTTATCAATGTGATTTTTGAACTCTGGATTTCAGAACAAAAGCAGCAGCCACCTAAGCAGAAATAGCACAATTAATTTCCAGTCAATATTCTCATGTTTTTGTCTCACATTCACCTTTTTAATGTGGAATTAATGTGGAATTGTATTGAGTGTTCATGCTTGGTGTGACTTCTTACACCTTTTTAAAAGCATCTTTTCTTCAAGACATTTGTAGCCGTAAAATGTGGCTTCAATTCACACTTCACTACACCAAAATGTAACTTGGCTGAGTTGCAAATTGTATATTTATACTGCACTTACTAAACCACCTACATATCCCTGCTGAATTCTACCTTTTTTTTGACATTCATTTGTGTTTGTGTGCATTTGCTACAAATGCAATCAATAACAGTTTTGTTTTCCTCCAAGTCATTGATAACAGTATTAAATAGCAAAAGGTCAAGAACTGTTTCTTAAAGACCTTACAAACATCAGTAAGAAAGACAGTGTTTAATCAGTATGAACTCTTCTATTGATTTTGTATCACCTGGCTTCTTAATCAAAATATCATCCTGTAGCAAACCAAAACTGTTTACAGAAAAGGAAGTGGTAAATTGTAGTATTGCTGCTATCAATGACACTTGCATTTAAAAGAAAATTTAATATCCATGTAGAACTTATGAACCCAGGCTGCCTAGTGTTGTTACCCATGTTGCATTATTTTGATAGCTACAAATATTCTTACAATATTTATTGTAAAAATTCCAAGCGGCCTGGCTGCTGAGCATTCAGGAGTTCACACACAAGCCTCAGCATGGCAATGATGTTCAATCATCATTAGCACTTTCAGGCAAACAGCAGAAGACATCAGTCTGTCATCTGACAGTCACTCAGGAGTATTACACCTTCCCCTGTCAGCCTTCACTTATGTAGTGCCTAACACAGGAAAAATTGTTAAGCTGAACTTTGGGGGAAAAAAAAAAGATAATAAAAATATTACAGTTAATGTTACCAATTTTATATGTATCTGCTAACTACAAGAAGGAACAAAAACATAGAGAAGAGAAGGTTCAAGATGTATAAATGTATATAAATTTCTGAAGAGAGAGTGTGAAGAGGATGGAACCAGGCTTTATTTAGTGCTGCCCAGTGTCAGGACAAGAGGCAATGGGCATGAAGTGAAACAAAGGATGTTCCCTCTAAACATCAGGAAACTTTTACTCTGCAGATGACTTAGCACAGGCACACCTTTTTCAAGGTGTTATGTCTGTTCAAAGATCTTGTTCTCTCTCTTTAGAGATACCAAAGAATTTTCTGGACACCCTGTGGTGGGCTACTGGCTCTTGGTAGCCCTGCTTGAGCAGTGGGGTTGGACCCTCAGAGGTTCCTTTCAATCTCAAGCATTCTGTAATTTTGTGATATACCTGACAGGAGACAGAACTGTTCCTCTCTTTCAGTGATCAGTGATATCTCTTGCATCCTGGGAAAATGCCATCACTTCAAGTATTACACATTGTTTAAAATTTGGATCATGATGACATAAATTGTGACACAAAATGAAATATTCCTTGGTACAATTTATCCAGCCAAACCAGAAGTGCCTCAGAGAGTGCACTGAATTTCCTACTAGAGAGGAATGACACCTTGTACTACAGCAACCTGTGCACTGTCAGATTTCTTTATTCCCAGATGCCTCAAGGTAAATTTTGTTCCCTGTAGTAGAGTCAATTGTCATCTAACCAAGTTTCTACTTGGTAAACCAACGTATTTAATCTATTGCATTTCAAACAAAGTAACTTATTTTTGTAAGATTGTTCACATTTTTTTATGCCTGAGGTGTCTTCCATTGCCCAGTGCAACTTCTGCTTGGTGGGAAATTGATCAAATTGGAAGCATTTAAGAAACAATCTTAAAAAATTATGCAGTTAGAAGTACAAACTATGAAAAGGAAGAGACTATAGATGTTAATTCATAAATATTTCTATGATAAGGGTCATATAAGGATTTAAGAGAAGCAAAGGAAGAGGAATAAGAAAAAATATGCTGGGAAAGAATAAGACCTGTTTCACAGAAATTTGATAATGTGTCACTATTGAGCCTATCAGCTTTTGAATGACTGCATGATAATAGCACAGTCTAATGCTAACCTCTGTATGTGTGAATCAAAATGAAAATTAATTTCTGTTTGAATTAGAACTGCTGAAATTAGCATCCACAGTATAGAAAATGTCAATAAAATGCAAATTACAAGATTATGGACCTCAATAGGTTTCAATTTTAAAAATTTGAAATGTGCTCATCTGTATATGATAATATAATTTTACTTGAGCAAAATTAAAAAAAACTAAACCTACTACTCGACATGTATTTACAGTAATTTCATATGGGGAATGATCAAGGAAATCATGTCTGTCATTTCTTTAAATTATATTCCTGAAAAATGAAAACATATATTTTAGTATCTTGTATATGTTACTGAAACAAAACTCAGTTCATGAAGGTGAGGAAATTCCACAAGCAAATGTAATCTAAAGCTGTGAATTGCCATTAAGAGAGTTCCAAGATTCATTTCTGTACTTGTTCAGGAAAGGAGGGAGAGCAGCGTGCAAGCTGCTCTCAGACACATCCCTTGAGGAATTAACTGAAGTAATATGACGTTGGTTGTTCATTTTCTTTCCCTTCAGGTAGAAACATATTCCTTGTAGATATGCTGTATAGTTCACAGGGCCAGTTAGAAGTGAACTAAGAAGCAGCATCCCTGGAGGTTCTAGTCCAGTGCTCACCTTGGTGAGATTGGGAAGCTATCTGCTATAGCAGGAGAATCCCATAATTAGAAAATTATTTGGGTTGGAAAAGAACCCTGAGATCATTTGGTCCAACCTTTTGCCAAACACCCCCGTCAACCAGACCATGGCACTGAGTGCCACATGCAGCTGTTTCTTGAATGCCCCCAGGGAGGGCGACCAACTCCCTGAGCAGTCCATTCCAATGCTTAACAACCTCTTCTGGGAAGAAATTCTTTCTGATACCTAACCTGAACCTCCTCTGGCACAGATTGAAGCTTATGACTTCTTACCTTGGAGCAGAGCCTGACCCCCACCTGGTTACACCAGAGTGATAAGGTCTTCCCTGAGCCTCCTTTTCTCCAGGCTAAACACCCCCAGCTCCCTCAGCTCCTCCTCACAGGACTTATTTCTGGACCCTCTCAGCTCTATTGCCATTTTCTGGGCACGTCAGAGGAGGGAGACCAGAAATGGTATAAAGCAAGTTTGCGAATTATTCTGTTTCAAAGCTAAATACTGCGAGCTGCATAAGCTGTGATACTCATATCTAAAGGACTGCTCGTCACTCACATTTCACTTCTTAAAGTTTGTTTTCATTTCAGCTTTGAAATTCTAAAATGGTGTTTAGGATGAGCACTAGTATTCGGCAGCTGCAAGTTGTTAACATATGATCTCTTCCTGCTGTAAAAGCAGCAATCCTACAGAAATGCTTACAAAATTCATAAACCAAATCATTTAAACAAAACATTCAATGCATTCTCCAAACATTAGGGGGGAAATATATTCAAGAAATTATAGGATTACTTCTATATATATTTTATTGCTAAAAATATTCCTCAAAGCACATTTGTGAATTGCTCACAAGTAGTTCTTTGAAAATATCCATTGCTACAGGCATTGGTTGATTTTGATCAAATATCTCTTCATTTACCCAGCAAGAGAATATGGAAAAAATTGTGCCAGACTTTTCTGAGAGGTGCAGATTGAAAAGAAGAAATTGTGCAGTGGGCACAACTTGTGATGCAAGAAATTCTGATAAAACATAAGAATTTTTATACAGAGATTTGTTCAACACTGAACCTTGAGTAAGCTGTGCAGTGACACTGGCTGGTAATGTCAGTAGGAAATACTCAGCTAAGTTACCTAGGTAGAATGAAATAAAGAGAAATGACAGATAAGAGTGAAGCAATGTTACTGCAAGGAAAATGGCAAGAAAAGAGAAAATACTCTGAATTATGGGGTTGTAGAAGGGAATATCATCAGGGAAAGATAAAATAAAAGCAAAAATCAAACAAAAAGATAAAATATACAGATTAAAAGGAAGTTTTAGATGGCAGCAATCAAATAAACGATATAACAAATTAAGGTAATTAGTGGCACAGCTAACTGATTCAGTTAGGAATTAGATTTAATCAAAACAACTGCAGTGATTTTCTAAAGATGAGATCTCAGATCAAATGGGACATGGCCTGGTGGCCACTGAAATGACAGGTATATTGGCTGCATCTTGGGGATGGAAGAGAGAAGTCTGCAATGCATAAATCTAGTTTGCTCTGATGAGGATCTTGCTGCAGCCACACGACTGCTTGCAGGCTGTTCTTACGTAAAGCTGATGTTATATGCTACTCTGTTTACTTTTAATTTCACTTTGCATTAAGCAAACAATGAAAATATCAATTATATATCCAATTGAAATGGTGTTATCAAGCTGAAAGAAAACCTGAATGACGAAGATTTTCCCTGACTCTTATAAATGGCAATAAAGGCCAATAAAGGCCTGATTTAAGGAAAGAAGAATGTTTCCAAGACTCCATTTGCAAGTCCTTTTCAATAAAACTGTCTGTAAGCCCAAAGACTTGCCTTTCTACCATCAATGGAATTCTTGAAATTTTCTTTCAGTAAGTAAAAGCCAAGTTCCTGATCTGCAAAATGACCTCTCTGTAATGTTATTTCAAAAGATCTTTACATTTGGGTAAATGTGGAGTGCTGCAGAATTTGCATCGGTTATTGTACAGACTTAGGCATGTTAGTAAATTACACTGCCACTTTTCTCATTATGTCCTAAGTGATTTACTGTCAATACTACTCAGAAATAACCAGTAATAGTTCTTACACTGTAATTTAACTTTGTAAACAAAGCTAACTGAATACTTACATAGTTGATATATTTCATTTCCACATATTTTTTTTTAGCTGAGACACCATTCCACTATGTTAAATGCAACATAAACCTACTTCAACATAACTTCAACCTACTTCAACATAAAATATTGTTGGATTTTCTAATTTTTCTTTTTTTTCTTTTTTTTAAATGAATTCCATATGCCATGCTTCTGAGTATTTTTAATTTCTCTAGTGACCAAACAAGGAGACCTGTGGAAAACAGCTCAGGTATTCTGAGAATTTCTTGAAACAAATTTGCTATTAGAAGATTATGATGATTCACAAGAATTATATTCTGTTCAAGTTCTCCAATATCTTTCACATTTCTTAAATTTTCTATAAAAAGGTGATTGAAATTGAAATAGAGCTGATTCAAGGTTCACTTCCTGTACCACAAAGTCCCTACAGTAGCTGCTGAAAGCTCAGCAATGCAAAGGAGTTCATAGGGCATGTCCTTATCCTTGTAAGCAATTACTGCCTATTGTATGATGATCTTTTTTCCCCACTTCTTTGTTTCTTGTGTTTTACTGATTCACAAAGCAACATTCACCAAAATACATTGTTCTTCTATGCAGATCTTGACCTTACTTTAAACCTAAATCGACAACTACTCAGTTTCTGCAGTCATACTAGGCCCAGAATTGCTCTGCTGTTCTGCTCCTACAAGAAAACTGTTTTTTAATAAATCACTCATCCTTTCTTAGCGGAATCTGTTTCCTGAATGAAAAACACTCTCCTTCATTTCAGCTGCCCTTGAAGCTCTTTGTAGAAGCATCCTTTCCCCTGCTGAAGTGTCTCCCTCTATGAAACTTCTTTCTCCTACATAGATGGATATGTCCTTTTCTAGCGTGAAATGTAGGCCTACTTAAACACCCAGGCAGAGAAATTTCATTACACAATGTATTCCTTAGATCCATGGTTCATGCTAGAAATGCTGTAAAAATTAGTTTTAATCTTTAGTATTAGCATAATGAAAAAAAAGTTATCTTCACTTGACCCAGCACTATCTTATGTATTATTGTTTCTCTTTTAAATATAAACACTGGGCTAAAGATTGTGAGAATGAACAGTAGTGAGGCTGCTGCATTTAATTTCCCTTGAGCTAGGACTCTCAGACATTTCTAGTACCCCATGACTTAAATGTCTTTCTCATTTGCTCTTCTTACTCTTGCCTGCCAAAAACCGGGGGACAAGAAATACATTGCATGTATGGTGCATTCTGAGTTGTCTACACAATCTCATTGTTGTCATAGAACGAAGAGGGAAAACTTGGCCATTGCTTAAGAGGTTTTGTTTGTATTTTTCCTTACCTTGTGAAATCACAGGCCCTTGAAAAAGAGGAAGGGAAGGAGAAAGGGAACAAAGCCCCCGGTATTTCTTAGAACTGTACGATCAGAGAGAAGTGCAAGAAATATCTGTCCTGTGTTTTGGTTGTCTTCATTTGAAGATACAAAAAAGTCATCAGGAAAATAAATCCAGTAAAAAGGGATATAGAAATGGCAAGTAACGAATAATATACTGGCTCGCATTAGACCACAATGAAAGACAGAAGCACAGGTCTATGTGTCAAAAAGCTTCAGATCTGCACGTAATTTCTTTATATCCTTTTTTGTCACTATTTAAAGGAACAGATCTCCTTGTGATCTTTTCCTAGAATCTCACTAACACAACTACTGCAAGCTAAGTTAGGGTTTCAAGATCAATAGTTTCATAGATCCATTCTTCATTTCAAACAAAATTTTAAAAAATCAAAAATCATAGCTATCATCAGTTAAGGTGTTAGGAGTTAGGTTTCTTTCCTTTTGTTCCTTTTTACTTATAGAACTTTTTCCCATAAGTTGCTAGGAAACACTAATGACTGGGTATGTAAGAAAAACAAAAGAAGTGGCCAAGCTCAGGGTAGGAGGACATCTGGTTGCATTACTCTTATCTGAGAGTTTCTCTCTGAGGGGCAGAGATACTGCAAGAATTGAGCAGGTAAAGGATGGGGCTGGGGCAGCTGCTGGTTCTCTCTCTCTTGGCTTTGGAGGAGGATGGTCGGAGCTGCAGCTTGGGGAAGGGAATTCGCTGCTGTCACCATAGGCCAGCCCACAGCTGCTTCTTCTGCTGTGAGGTGAGCTTCTGCTCATGAGAACAGACACTGAACTAGGACCTTATTAACACCTACCTCACTAAAAGAAAGACCTATCGCCGTCTGCTCAGGTGCCCGGGATGCTGAGCTTGGCTCTCCCTGCCCTGCTGGGAGCTTCTCACGCCCTGCCTGCTGAGACATCCTGCCAGCCCAGCTTGCTGCTTTCCGAGAGTCCTGCTGGGGGCACCGGGACCGGCTGCCCCAGGGGTTTGTGAAGCAAAGCCTCTCTGCCACCCCTTCCCGCCTTCGGACAAAAGCCGCCATGGCCACGCGCTCCTGAGCCCGCGCCGGAGCGCCCCCTGCAGCCACGTGGGGATCACCGCACCTGCCCCGCCCACCGGCGCCTGCCAGCGCCCCTGCCGGCTGTGGCCGTAACTGCACCGAAGGGGAAAGCGCCGCAGCCGAAAGGCTGGCACGGGGTGCCTGCTTCTGGTTGTGGTTACGGCCGTAGTTGTTGCTGTTTGTTTGCTTTATTGCACATACTAGTAAAGAACTGTTATTCCTATTCCTGTATCTTTGCCTGACAGCCCCCTTAATTTCACAATTTTAATAATTTGGCGGGGGGAGGGGGGGAAGTTTACATTCTCCATTCCAAGGGAGGCTCCTGCCTTCCTTAGCAGACACCTGTCTTTCAAACTGAAACATAAGGAAAAAGAAAATTTTTGTGCAAGTTAAAGTTATTCTGCTATAATGTCAAATTTATTTAAAAAGTTTTCTTCCTTTTTAGTCCCAAATTCATCAAATACATACTCTTTTGAAGAGTACATTTCTTTTTATTCTGACAGCTCATCTGTGGATTTAAAATAATACAGAAATAAAGCTTTCTTGCAGTTCAGAAATTCTCTCATCTCTGTTTGAAATTACGTAACTGCCTCAATCAAAAAACCCTCTGGAAAATATGTGCCAAGAGATTTGTGTGTTTGCAGTTCTGGTGAATAGATCAAATGTGCCACTCTCTGTATGTTTTCAAAATCTTCTTTCTTACAAAAGAAGTCACAGCATTCATAGTTCCTTTTTTACTGTGAACTAAAAGAGTAGCACCTCTGTCGCAGTATGNCTTGGGGAAGGGAATTCGCTGCTGTCACCATAGGCCAGCCCACAGCTGCTTCTTCTGCTGTGAGGTGAGCTTCTGCTCATGAGAACAGACACTGAACTAGGACCTTATTAACACCTACCTCACTAAAAGAAAGACCTATCGCCGTCTGCTCAGGTGCCCGGGATGCTGAGCTTGGCTCTCCCTGCCCTGCTGGGAGCTTCTCACGCCCTGCCTGCCGAGACATCCTGCCGGCCCAGCTTGCTGCTTTCCGAGAGTCCTGCTGGGGGCACCGGGACCGGCTGCCCCAGGGGTTTGTGAAGCAAAGCCTCTCTGCCACCCCTTCCCGCCTTCGGACAAAAGCCGCCATGGCCACGCGCTCCTGAGCCCGCGCCGGAGCGCCCCCTGCAGCCACGTGGGGATCACCGCACCTGCCCCGCCCACCGGTGCCTGCCAGCGCCCCTGCCGGCTGTGGCCGTAACTGCACCGAAGGGGAAAGCGCCGCAGCCGAAAGGCTGGCACGGGGTGCCTGCTTCTGGTTGTGGTTACGGCCGTAGTTGTTGCTGTTTGTTTGCTTTATTGCACATACTAGTAAAGAACTGTTATTCCTATTCCTGTATCTTTGCCTGACAGCCCCCTTAATTTCACAATTTTAATAATTTGGCGGGGGGAGGGGGGGAAGTTTACATTCTCCATTCCAAGGGAGGCTCCTGCCTTCCTTAGCAGACACCTGTCTTTCAAACTGAAACATAAGGAAAAAGAAAATTTTTGTGCAAGTTAAAGTTATTCTGCTATAATGTCAAATTTATTTAAAAAGTTTTCTTCCTTTTTAGTCCCAAATTCATCAAATACATACTCTTTTGAAGAGTACATTTCTTTTTATTCTGACAGCTCATCTGTGGATTTAAAATAATACAGAAATAAAGCTTTCTTGCAGTTCAGAAATTCTCTCATCTCTGTTTGAAATTACGTAACTGCCTCAATCAAAAAACCCTCTGGAAAATATGTGCCAAGAGATTTGTGTGTTTGCAGTTCTGGTGAATAGATCAAATGTGCCACTCTCTGTATGTTTTCAAAATCTTCTTTCTTACAAAAGAAGTCACAGCATTCATAGTTCCTTTATAACTGTGAACTAAAAGAGTAGCACCTCTGTCGCAGTATGCCACAGCACAAGCTGGCTTGTACTGGGCAATTAATTTGGCTAAGAAACCCAGCCAGTTCCATGAGCTGGCCCCTGGGTTGACTGGCAGGAACCTCAGCCACGTTCCATCCTAAGCTGCAGGCGTCTCACGGGTCCGGGAGCTGGGCGGTGTTTAACCATCAGACCAGTGAGCTGTGCAGGCAAACCCCCTCTGTAAAGAGGGGCTGACCAATAAACGCTCTCTGTTGCCACGTGAGCAGCAGGTGGGTGGTCGTCTCTGCCTCCGACCTACCCCGCTGCGTTACACGCCTCTCCTGACAACTCCATAACCAACAGTCTCTGTACGCCGAAAACCACAAACGAGTTATTGGGCCAACTCACAGCTTCTTTATTGTATGCCACTCGTTTTCCTTTTTTCGTCCTCATCTAAATTCACCTTAATGCTTCTAAATCATCATTGATTGGTGCTGTGAGGACTAGAAAAAGCTATGAGACTAAATTAACAGTCACCTGATAAAAATCAAGATAAAATTAAAATTGCTATTTACCAACTATTGGGTCTTGCTGAAGGCAGTTCCTGCTTTTTCAGAAAATCAGTCTACTATTAAAGCAGTAATCCAGGAAGAACTTCTGATCCAAAGATGTTATTCAATATGCTTTAGGTCATGCTGCAAACTCCTTTATTATTCATGGCAACTCCCTTGCTTGCTTTAGGTTTGATTTGTGGCTGTGCTCCAAGCCCAGAAAAAGCATTCAAGAGTGGAGTGTGAGAGGAGACAGAGTACGAAGGCATCAGAGAGGAGAAGAGAAGCTGCAGCTGATACAAGGCATACTCAAGAAGTAGAAATGCATTTTCAGCAGAGGCATTCAATGGAAGTGGCGCCAGAGTGTGAACAAAGGCAGCCAAGAGAGTCTCCAAGAAGGAGAGGGCCAGACCATCAGGTGTCTTATTTCAGCAAAGGGAGGAGGAGAGGAAAACCTGAAAATTCAGAAATTATAATGGTGGCACAGTCTCAGAATGCCTGTGTGATTTCTCTTAAACCTGCTGAGCTTTCTATACAGAAATCTCACTTATCTAAGTCCATCAAATCTTTTTCCCAGCTTAGTTCACGGCAAACTTGTGCCTACATTAGAGCATGCCAGCAGGTCTTTGAGACAATAAACCTGCTACATATTTAAACAGCAACTGACAGAACAAAGTGCCAACCCTCTCCACTAATAATAATATTGTTAGTGATTATATCCCTGTTCATCTTCTTAAGCACAACCCTATACATCCCTGTATTGCAAAGTGTACCTGGGTGTGACACATAGTCACTGTTTTAAATGTCAAGACTTCTGTTATTTCCTTACTAACAAGAGGGATTGCAAGTTCTTCAATGTGTTTCAAATTCCTATTGTAGCAGCTACTAAGGTTTTATTATTTATGTTCCTGTTCATACTCAATGCAGCACATTGATTATTCGGTTACTATTTTGTTTCTTCCACTGCGGTACAGAAAATATTTAATGATCCAATGAAGAAAAACACCTAAGAATTATAGAGAATAATTATCTCACTGAAGAACAGTGTGAATTCCCTAATAAGTCCTTCCTCCCCCACCTCACTCGCCTCCCTGAAAAATATAATAAAATCTTTTATTCATCTAGGCAGAGTAAAGCAAAGTGGAAAAGCTTTGTTGAAAGCATCTAGATAACGTCTATTATTCTACGAGAATAAGGCTTGTGAAATAGGCACCAGATATATACACTCAAAGTACTCATCTTAACAGAAAGTAGGTCATGGCTAACATAAAAGTGAATGCTTCAAAATAATCATTTTAAGAGGGTGTGACAGCATAAGAAATTAAAATATATAAATTCTAAGCAGTTATAGAAATCCACTTGTAACCAAATGTGTTTCAATAAGCTGCCTGTACCTAATATTTTATTTAAAGGTTAGCATTCTCAATATCTACTGTAATTTATTTTTCCAAGAATAAAACAGAGCTGCATATATAACAGCTGGGGGGTGTTTTGTTTATCAGTTCTGTCAATAGATAACCTAAGTATGCAGCCTTTTCCTGGGCGTAGACAGGAGGGGAGCTTTTCCTATTTCTACGTTCAAAAGCTTGTCTAAATCTATGTTCCTTTACAAAGCATAACTGAATAAATATGATCAAGCAGGTTTTCAGGACTGTAATTTTAAAGAGGAAGGTTGATAATTTGAAGTCTGAAGGCACTACATCACTGAATCAACTGTGTAAAGAACCAAATCAACATCTTACAAAAATGAGTCAATTGAGTCTCTCTGATGTTCAATCCTGTATTTTTGCTATTTTCAGGTTACAACTGTACCAGTGAGACAGGAGTGTGCTCTGACAGCCAGGAGAGCAATTGTATTAAGGAGTGCATCAGGCCCAGCATCACCAGCTGGACAAGGGAGGGGATTGTCCCACTCTGCTCTGCACTGGGGGGGCCTCACCTCAAGTCCTGGGGACAATTTCAGGTACCATAATGAAAGATATAAAGCTGTTAGAGGAGGGACACAGAGGTGGTGAAAAGTCTAGTGGGAAGACATGCAATATGAGCAGCTGAGGGACATGGAGTTGTTCAGCCTGGAGGAGACTGAGGGGAGACCTCATTGGTGCTGGCAGCATCCTCACTGGGAAAGAGGAGGGGCAGGCACGAATCTCTTCTCTGTGGTGACCAGTGACAGGACCCAAGGGAATTGTAGGAAGCTGTGTCAGTGAAGGTGTAGGCTGGAAATGGGTATCAGGAAAAGGTTTTTCACCCAGAAGGTGGTTGGGCACTGGAATAGGCTGCCCAGGGAAGTGGTCACAGCTCCAAACCTGACAGAGTTCAAAAAGCATTTGGACAGTGCTCTCAGGCACATGGTGGGATTTCTGGGCTGTCCTGCACAGGGCCAGGAGTCAGACATTGATGATCCTGATGGGTCTCTTCCACCTCAGGACATTTTATAACCCTATGATTCTATGAATGGTAAAGCAATAGTTTTATACTTTAACATTAAACATTCCCAAAATAAATCATCAGGATTATTAATCAAATATTTTTAAAAATAAAATAAATCTCCAAATTAGGCAACGATATTCCTCATTTTTCATTTAGATATTTCCTGTTTCCATATGTTCACAAAAATTTTATTAATAGAAACATATATTATAGAATGAATTGGCTGAGCAATTATTGAAAACAAGCAGAAATCAGCCAAAGGCTTGCCTTGTATTCACAAAAAACCTCAAGAGTGCATGAATTCTGTTGAATCTTATTTTTTATGCCTGATTAATGAGCACTTGTAGAGTTTCTTCATTTTACAGTTTTCACAGAGCAATACTGTAATTGACAAACCCTTAGCAGCCTTTGGAAACTACATTCAGCATGTTTGCTATAGCTTCCCTTAACCATGGCTACAGTATAATTCACTATTATCTTGTTGACAAGGCTATAATTTGTTTCACACATCACTGTTCATTAAAATAATATGTACCTGTGCTTTGGTTTTGTACCACTTCAAAGCTCAACTACCAACAAATTCATGGTCAATTAGTTTGACTGGATGAATAACAGTTGGAAAGCTACATAGGTTTCTCACCTTCCCATATTTTGTGTTCACACAAAATTAGAACCTCATAAATCAATTACAATACAGTGAATTAGTTGTAGTTCTCCATTTCTTTCATTTAGTGGAAGAAGACGTCATTTTCTCTTGACTCGGTCACAAAAAAGAATCTCAAAAAATTAATTCCTTTATTTAGGCTGGTAAATGCTGAAGAAACTCAGAATTAAATCTAATGAGATTTTAAGCTAGTACATATTTCTCTGGGAACTGCAGAAGTGAACTGAAGAAACTTTACTGTGTAAAGCCTATACTTGCAAGACTGATGTCTCATGCTCTGTTGTTGCCTTTTTCCTAAACTGGTGTAGTCTTTTTATTGGAAAAAAAAAGACAATAAAATTGAGAAAAACATCAATTTTCTCATTCTTTATAGATATATTCTTCTGAAGAAAAATAATCTTGCTTGTCACTAGTCTTTATGTCATTTGATTAACTTGTTTCACACAGAATGAGTGCAATGTTTTTTAGTGTGCACAGGTGGAGTTAGTGCTGATTTGCCTCATATTTCAGAGCAAGTTTACTTCTGCAATTGGGAATGGTTGCACATGCAAACAAATACTGTACTCAGGGGGGACCTTAGAGTCCAAGACATCTGCTGAGCAACAGCTACACATAAACACTGATCAGTGAACAGAATCTTGAGGCACACAAAGGGCAACAGATGATCCAAAAAGTAAAAAAAACCTGGTTAACATAACAACTTGAGCCAAACTCAAACTTTCTCTTGAATGCAGCAATGCACTGCCTACAGGGAATATTTGGCCAGGATGAAACGTATCTCTTTAAAAAGTGCACCATAGTCATCTGTGATCTTACATTATGAGTCCTCAAATAGCTCCTCCTGTAAAAACTCTAGTTTTCTTAGTAAATTTTGGAAGGACTTTATTTGACAGAGAAGGTTTGACAGAGAGATCCATCCAGATGTCTTTATACAAGTGGAAAATAGTAAGTTGGCTATTCTTTTCCCTTAAGCCTTCTCATTCCCAGTCCAGTTTTTCTGCTCTTCTAAAACATAACAGTGTTCAGAAGGCACATTCATATGTTGCAAAGGTTCTTTCAAATCAATTTTCATTCAAAATCTTACATCCATATAAGAAAACTAAGCTTAGTTTACGGGTTTCTGACAGAGACTAATACAAACACAGAAAGCAAAAGCAAAACCAAACATAAAAAAAAACCAGCCAAAAAAATCACAGCCATGGTGGTTTAGTTAAATATAAAATATGCCAAAGTAGCTTCCACATTATTTTAGAGAAGGGGACACAATTTTTTTTTGTAAGCCCTTTACTAGTACCAATTCCTAGGGTTTTTTTCCACCTTTGTTTTAGCAAACCAGGTTCTGAAGGGATTTCAATATTCTCTGTAGACTCATGTTACCTATTCACAGAAATATTACAAACCCAGATTCCTCAGAAGACCTTGTACTTTAATTTTTCAGCTACTGCCTAGAGCAGTAGACAGCAGAGACAAACCAAGCATTTAAAAAAGTGATTGTCTGGGACCTTTTTTTTTTGGGGGGGGGGTACCATATTAATGATTAAATTTAATGAAAACAGGGGGAAAAAGGTCAAAAATACCATCTCAGACCATCTCAGAAACTTTGATTAGAATTGTGTTCTGAGTTAAATTGCTTGATGTTATACCACAACAGAGGTTGGGCAATTTGTAAGTCTGTTGTTCATGAGCAATTTTCCTACAACACAGACAGAATCATAACATACCCTGTCGTGCCCCACTGAAAGACAGCAGGTTTGCCTAGATATTAGGAAGAAATTTTTTATGTTGAGGGTGGTGAGGCCCTGGCACAGGTTGCCCAGAGAAGTGTTGGATGCCCCATCCCTGGAAATCTACAAGGCCAGGTTGAATGGGGCTCTGAGCAATCTGGTCTAGTGGAAGGTGTTCCTGCCCACATCAGGGAGATTGGAACCAGATGACTTCTAAGGTCTGTTTCAACCCAGGCCATTCTATAATTCCATGATTTTTTCAAATAAGAGAACAAGCTATCCCTGTATAAATGCAATAATATGGCTATATATCTTGGACCCTAGGAGAGAACACTCCTATCTCATGAATATTCCTCATGAATCATGCTGGCCAGGATGTTAATTAAAGCTGAACAATTTTTGAAATAAAAGGTGTTTAGATATTTCATGAAACAAGTCTGGGTTGTAGAAAAAACTCTGATTTTCCTCATATACATGTCATGGAAGCAACACTTCTTTCATGGAAATGCACAATCCTTTAGATGCCATTGAGGTGGGACTGAATAAGGATTGGAGGGCTAGAATAAAACTAAAGAAATGCATCACATTTAAAAAAAAGTATTTTTTTTTACCTGAGACATCACAAGACAACATCCACTAAGGAGGGATCAGAATTCAAAATGTTAATTTTAACAATGGGAATGCTATTTATGTATTTGTCAGACTTGTTAAGAATTGTATCAAATATCAATCTGTACACATGGTTGAGAAGACCTGATTTTAAAGTAAGTAATTTAGAATAAAATTTTTCATCATCTGTGTATGCAGCCTGGCAGTGATGGTTTGGGGATGACTGCACATGCTTTTTTTCTTTAGAAAATGTGACAAAAAAGTTATTAGAGCCATCACTTACATCTTCTCATACCTTTCCCCCATACCCAGGATTTGCAGAGGAAGTCTAACAGCTGCAGAACAGAAGAGAGAAGCAAAATCAAAATCTAAACCTTAGCTAGACAGAAATTGTTGTCTAACTGCATCACTGTCTCTTAAGCAAACATCCAGATAGTTTTTCTCTTATTGCATCCAGAAGGACAGTTCTTCACCCAAATGTCTCAACTGTAGTCAATTATTAGCACAAATTATGAACAGAGTCATTGTTTCATTGCACTTATATGTCCAGCATATCAACAAAACCTGAAAAAGCTTTTAAAAATACATCTTTTAGGTTTGATCTAACTCAGAAACAGAGAATGAGTAATAGCCATAAAATGTCTTCCTAAAAATAAGCTAAAAGCCTGAAGCAATAGTGTAACAAGAAATGTTCTTAGAGTAGCATGGGTTTCTGAGGGAGGAAGTAAAGAGTTTTAAATATTTCAAGGTGATTTCTCAAGGGAAATACCTCATACTCCTGTGATCTCCAGGGCAAGTACAAAAAATGAACTTACAGGAGAAAAAAAAAATATTAAATTTAAAAGTTGGTTTGTCAGTGCCAAAAAAAGCAGATGATGGTGTTTATATACTTAGTCCAAAGAGACCTTTAATCTTAGATAGTGCATCTGGCAATTTATAGATGAATTTAAAGCTTAATTTAAACCTACCAGATTTGATTGGCTTGCTGGCCTCAGAGTAAAAAAAAGCCTAATTCTCCCATGCCCATGGAAGCTACTGAGTCCAGTCAAGGGCACCCTGCCAGATATGGCTATCATCATTTCAGGTCCTGCCCTCTCACATAGATTACACTAAGAAAATCCAGCTTTGGCAATGTTCAGGATCTAAGAGGGATAAGATTTTCAGATAGCTTGACTGACAGCATCTCCTGCAGTGCTACAGGAAAGTGGTGGGCTACTGCAGAGAGTCTCACAGACTGCCGATGCTTTTTGTACTCCCCAGTGTCATTTCTCACACACCCAAATCACAGCTGTCGCTGCTACCTTGTCCACTCTTCAGTTGGTACTGAACTACACATCTTTTACTTTGGCTATGCCATGATAACCCACGGATAATCCCCCATCTTACTTAGGCTATGAGGATGTTCACTTATGTCATTTGAGGAGGGATGACAACTGACACAGCTGTGTCACGAGGAGAAAAGGAGAACCTTGCTGAATGAACAGCCAAAGAGCAAAATAACTTCTAGTCCCACGCATTATAAAAGAAAACTAGTATTTCTGTAGTTAGAAAATGACTGGTTTTAGCTCAAGAACAATTTATTGCAGAGCAATTAAGGCAGAGCATTTGCAGTCTTACAAATATGACTGCACAGGCTTACAACTATAGTTCCCAAAGTCATGATTTCATAGAATCATAAAATAATAGAACAGCCTCAGTTGTAAGGGACCTTAAAGATTATCTCGTTCCAATCCCCTGATATGGGCAGGGACACTGTCCACTATCCCGGGTTGCTCAGAGCTCCATCCAATCTGGCACTGAACACTTCCAGGCATGGGGCAGCCACAGCTTCTCTGAGTAAACTGTTCCAGTGTTTCAACACCCTCACAGTAAAGAATTTCTTCCTAATGTCTCATCTAAACCTACTCTTTGTCAGTTTTAAGCCATTTCCCCTTGTCCTGTCATTCCAGGCCTTTGTAAATAGTCTCTGTCCATCTTTGCTGTAAGCTCCCTTCAGGTACTGGAAAACTGCAATTAGGTCACCCCAAAACCTTCACTTTTCTAGGCAGAACAATCTCAATTCTCTCAGCCATTCCTCCCAGCAGAGCTGCTCCATCCCTCTGGTCACCTTGGTGCCTCCTCTGGCCTGGCTCCAGCAGGTCCCTGTCCCTCCTGAGCTGGGAGCCCAGAGCTGGATGCAGCCCTGCAGGTGGGGTCTCAGCAGAGCGGGGCAGAGGGGCAGAATCCCCTCCCTGCCCTGCTGCCCACGGGGCTCTGGATGCAGCCCAGCACACGGGGGGTTCTGGGCTCCCAGAGCACACGGCCGGGGCATCTCCAGCCTCTCACCCACCAGCACCCCCAGCTCCTCCCCAGGGCTGCTCTGGATCTGTTCTTCCCCAGCCTGGGTTGGTACTGGGGGCTGCCCTGACCCAGGTGCAGCAACCTGGACTTGGTCTGGTAAACCTCATGAGATTCCCATGGGCCACCTCTTGAGCTTGTCCAGGTCCCTCTGGATCACCCTTTCCTTCATGTGTCACCCACACCACTCAGCTCAGTGTCATCTGCAAACTCTCTGGGTGATCCATTAGATCCCTTTGTCTGTGTCAATTAATGAAGACATTAAATAACAGTGGTTCCAAAACAGACACCTGAGGGACACCACAGGTCACAGGTGTCCATCAGAACTCTGAGCTGTCGACTGTGACCCTCTGGATGGCACTGCCTAATCAAATTCTTATCCATCTAATAGTGCACACATCAAACCCATGTCTCTGCAATTTAAGAGAAGGATACTGTCAGGGACCACAAAACCCAGGAAAAGTACTTGTGTGATTTTACCTACTCTGAATTAATTTTAATGAATGACTCACCTCCATTGTGCTAAGAATCCATGTGACTGTCAGCAAAAACATAGCTAAATTAGACCAAACTTGTCTCAAAGAGTGGGCAGAGGGAACAAATTCCTGATTATCAGGCTTTGCAGGAACTCGATGCAGGCTGTGACTACATGGAGGTGTACAGCAGGAGGGTAATGAAGAAGATATGGATTCAAACACTCTCTTGAGCACAGGAGGAGAGGTAGAAGGCTGCATATTTGTAATAGTGTTGGTAAATATACTTTCAGTTTTGCTAGAATATTCTGCACACTTCTGCCAAATTGTATTTATAAATTATTTATTTCTTACAACTAACATGTCAAGATATTTGAATTTTTATATATTCAATAAAAATATATATTACCTACACAGAAGGAATCTGTCACAGAAAAAATCTGTCACAATTTCTTGGTGACTAATTAACAATCATGACCCAAGGTATTTATTGCAGAAAAGAACACAGCCCCACTTTAAAGACTAGAAGTGACCATTATGTCTTTACAAATTCTTCCAGTTATTTCTTATCTTCATGGTTAATAATGTTTGTGGTTTTCAAAGTCTTAGGTTATATAGGTTTGAATTTTAGCCACTGAACTTCTTTGTACTTCTTAATTTAGTTAATTCAAGCATCCTGTTCAATTAGAAATATTCTAAATTACTTATGAGTCTACTAAATTACCTTTTTAACCTTCTTCTGGATAAACTAGCAGAACAGTAAATGTTTAGAACACACGTAGGTTGGCCAGATGGCTTAAGGGAGGTATAACTCCACCTTCATGTCTCTCATTAGCTCTACTCTGTATAATGTAAATTTTCTAATCAGATGAAGTGGTCTAGAATGGCATAGTTTTCCCATTCAGACATTATCTAAATGCATGCAGCTCAGAATAATTTAATGTATCTAATGCATTTCATCTAAAACGCTGTATAATTTTAATAGTTTTTTTTTTCTTTACCTCTGAAGCTCTGCTGTCTTCAAAAGATTTTTAAATTAAACCAACTTAAAAACAAGATTATCTCATTTAGTGTAATTTCATCGATAATGTCATCTGGAAATCAACTTCATCCTTGATTTTTGACCAGTAGGCTACCATGGGAAGTCAAAGTAAAATCAGAAGTGCAATTGTAATAGAGTTGGGTTCTTTTAACTGTAGGTTGTAATTCTGGCATGTGCTCCATCATGCTTTTAACAGTTTGATATCCAAATTCCTGTATGATCATTTCTTAAAACACATCTTTGCCTCATTTGGTGTTTTCACTGACTGATTCAACACTTCTCCAGAAGGAGAATGCCATGTTAGTAGACAATATAAAGTAAGAAATACTGCTGAACTGAGATAGGAATATGCATCTAATCCTTGGGAAACAGTGACTTGCCTTTTCCTCAGTCAACATGGTCAGTTTTCTTGGTTCTATGGGAGGTGCAAATTTTCTGAGAAACAGAGGGTTTATTTACCCAGAAACATCTGGAAATTTCAATCCTGATAAACCCAAGTGCACAGGTAACTAATTTTGTGGTTGAGACATATTTGAGTTGTGGAAAAGCAGATTGTGTTCAAAGCCCTGGGAGCAGAGAGGGGTGGAATGCTTGAAAAACATGCAGGTACTGTTAATGGTCTTTAAATGTGAAGGCCCTAGTGTATGTAACACACATATGTATATTCCAGTTTACTGAGGAAAATTAAATCTCTCTGTTCAATGAGAAATATATTGTGTTTTTCTTATGTATCTTCTTTGGTTTGTTTGGTTTTACTCCACAATCTCTCCTAAGGTATATTTTCTTAGAGAGGAGGACAGAGAAGGACAGTTACTAGTCATTATTTTATGATTAATATCAGCAGTTTAATGTAGGGGAAAACAACAACAAAAATGAGGTGGAACAATGATTGCTACTTCCTAACCTCAGGTTCTCTGGTCTGTACTGGACTTTTAAGAAGCTTTGTCAACAAATACTGCATCATGAATTATTCATTTTATCAGCTCTATTAATTCCATTACAACGGCAAGACATCCCTAGGGACTGAGACTCAATTCTCCTTCTGTCTACTGGCATCACAAGGAAATCTAAAGGAGAGACTGAAAATGGCCCTACCATTCATCACATTTTGTTTGGCACGTTCAGAAGAGCACATTATTTATACATGAAGATTAAATATGCATTTATTTGTCACAAGCAAGGATAAAATGATTAATATGACTTCTGAAAACCAAAAAGGGTTTACAAGGGAAAGGAGCAATCCAGAATTGCAAAGTCACAATTAACTTTCCAGTTACACAACAAAATGATAGTATAATGGGTAATTTTACTGCATAACTGAAGAAATGGTGGGTTTGCATCACAGAGCCTCTTCAGATCAAAGTGTGATAATGCATTAAGACATTATATCAGATAAAAAGCCTCAAGAAATATAACCACATCTTACCCTAGTATTTTTTTTTAATCAGAGTGTATTTTAAAAATATTTGTAGTCCCCTGCAGTTTGCAAGACCGGGAGACACCTATCTCAGCCTCTGAAAAAGAGTTAGTGACATCATAACAAGCAAGGATGAGTCACTTCTACAAATCATCCTAGAGGAAGTCACTGCTTACTGAAACACCTGTGGAGATCTCTTTTCTAGACACCATGGAAAAGAGAAATGAAGTGGGTGAGTCTGGAGATGAGAACTATCAGTTAAGGTAGGGATATTTTCTAGATTTGAAAGAGCACATTCAGAGCACATTCAGCTATATTTCTCTTGAGCTATCAAGAAAAACAGACTTGTAAAGAGAGCTTCTGGAGAGTGGAGGCAGCAGCAGAGGACTGACGATGAGGGAAGAGGGAGAGATGTGGTGAGGGCTGTGTCCTGCACTGCAGATTTCATGCTTAGATCACTGCAGACCACTTCATTCCTCCTGCATGGAGCACTGTGGGTGAATACAGTGGTCCTGGTGCCAAGTCTATACTACTCTGGACAGATGTACCAGGTTAAGAAAAGCAAATCAATGATAATTAAGCATATTTATTTGACTGGCATTATTTCTTTTTCCACACAAAGCAAGTTCCCTATCACCAGATAAAGCTAGAGCACAGACTGCAGTTACAACTCAGAAGAGCAAACGTATGATTTAAAAAACATTAAAAAAACATTACATTTCATTTGTTTCCTTTAAGCCCGGCTTTAAGTTTAGCACAGGAGCACAAGTTTAAGAGTATAAATTTAACACATTGATTTAAGCACAAACACGTTTCAGAAAAAAAGCATTTTAAGATGTATGGATGTCCAGAGGCTCTCAGGGGCTGGTTTGTGGCCTCTCTCAGCCTTCCCTTTGCTCAAACCACAAGGCCTGGCACACTGCAGGCAAGGAACTGTTATTTCAATGCTGGGGCTCCACCACTTGCAGCCAAAAAAGGGATATTTAGATGCTGAAATAGAATTGCCGAAGTTCAGTACTTGAGGACAGTTGTGAGAAGCTGGCAATGTTAAGAATCCAAATTTGCAGCTCAATCACCTAAATGTTACCTAAGGCACTAGAGAATAATGGCAGCCACATAAAACATAGCAATGAGGGATTTCCCTCATTTACATTAAGAAAGGATTTGCAGTGCTACTTATTTTGTCCTTTTAAATAGTAGATTTCCTGAAATGCAAATGTCTTGATCCTTGGGCAGTATTCTTCTAAGAGGAAATCTCTCAAAACAGATCTTCCCAATTCCCATTGGGAATCTAAGCCACAGATATCTTCTGCAAATTTGGCACAATACATTCTGGAGATATTGACCAGGGTAAGTCAATGTTATCAAGTCCACCCAGCATAGCTGCATTCTTGTGTCTGTAACATAAAAAGAAATGAAGACTTCAGTGGGCTATTGCTGTACTGTGGAGAACACCACTTTGCAGAAAAATCTGTCTTGCCTCTTAGGTCCTCGTGTATTTCTACCCTCAGTTAGATGAGCTGCATAATTCAAAAATATGGCTGTACATACATTCAGTTCTCAAAACTGCTGAGAATTATAAGCGTAAAGAGCACACAACCATAGTCATAAAATCCAAGGAAAATGAAGCGTTTCCTGGACCTATTTACTTGTCTAAATATAATTCATCCAGCATAGTTCATCAACTTTAACTATATCTACTTGTTCACATTATGAAGGTCAAACACAAAAATGGATTTGAACTCCAGGCATTTATATATCACTAGGTACCAATCCCATATATCAATGGCTTGTAGAGTGAACAAAAATAAACACTTCACTAACTTGATAGTCTGTGGAACAGACAGTCTGGAAAAGATGTAAATAATTAGTGACACACCATATATGAGAGACCTGGAAGAAGGTCAAGAAATCATACCATGAGAAAGACTCAGACATACATTTAACACTTCAGCTCTCTCTAGGTTATCATGGTTGCATTATTTTATTAGTGTTGTTAAGCAGAGAAGTAATATGACTTGGTAAAGCAAAGCAGAGTAGCATATTTTCTTTTCACTGCCTGAGCATTCACTTCAAAGACTTAAATGCAGAAAGGTTTTTTTGTTTGTGTTTTCTTTCACAGTCTTCAAACATCAAACAGCTTAGTACATAATCACTGTACAGTGGGACAGAGACCATCTGATTTTAGGGTAGCACAGAGAGATGAACCTTGCCATTTTTTGTGATGGCAATTTGGTAGACTAGTCAACAGAACATTTATTTTTAATGGTACTGCTAGGTTCTGAAATTATGCTCAGCAGGTTGGGTGATCCTGGAGACACTTCGCACATAATATTGCAAATTGTTCAATAAAGTATGTTACTTTAATCCCTGTGTTAAGGACAGACTGTCTTTTCAGATAATCTAAGAACCATTGCAGACTTTCTCTCAGCTGAGTGTACAAAGCAACCTGAGCCTGTTTTGTGGGTTTAGCAAAATTTGGCTTGGAGGCCATCAGCAAATGCAGTAGACACAACTCAAGCTTTAGGAAAATGTGCTTGTGGTCCAAAAATAACCACAATAGGAAAAGACTCATTCAGTAAGTTATGACCTTGATTCTGTTGATACTTTTGTACATGCATATGAATAATCCTCCAGACCCCAATAGCCTTATTCATAAAGCCAGCAAGTACTGGAATAAAAAGCTCAGTTCTACTTTTTGGAGTAATAGTTGTTGATCATATTATGATGTTCACTGTTATTAAAACTCTTAGAGGTATATCTGATTAAATATAAGTAAAATAAACCTACTGAGATTTTGATTTCCCTTATTGAAGTAATATTACTTGCATATAACATACATCAAAGTATGTTATGCCAGAGATACATGAGTCCTTGGAAGTAATCAGGTGAAGTCATAAGAGTAAAAATATTGATTTGTAGTAATGAGGTAGAAAAAATGTTTATCCTTTTAAGACAATCATGGAATGGGTTTGAAATCCTTGTAAAATATATGGTAGGGTGTTTTTACTACCAGTTATTAGATATTTCGTCATCAAGTTCAGTTGCCAGGCTGTTCTTTTCATGATATCGTGCAGTTAATGGCTGATGTTATAACTGGTCATGCTGTCGTGTAAGATTGACAGAAGTGCAACATTAAATCAACAGAATAAGTTCTTTAAACAACACTGCGCAAATTGGTTTGGATGCAATATGCTAATGTGCATCACAGACATTTCAAGGCAAGAAATGATACATTGCAGGTTGTTTGCTTTATGGGGAAGAGATATTTTCTACTTTATAAGGATTCTGACATACGACATTTCTTTTTGTTCTTGTCAAAACACAGAAGTATTAAAGATGATAATAATTGCTACCATGTGTTTTAGAAGTATGTATGATTAGCATACCGTGCTTGCCTCATTAAAAAAAGTGTTGTGCTTTTGGCTAATTCCTGAAGAGCTGTTATACACTATTCCTCACCATTGCATCATCAAGAGTAAAGAGAAAGACTTGTACATCAATGAAGATAGACAAATCTCAGTGAAAGTTAGGAATTTCACAGTCAAATTTTCAGAAGGAAGAAAAAAATAGGACATTTTAATGTAAATTAATTTTTTATTTTCATATTCTATAATGATAGTAAGATTGTAATGGTATCAATACAGAATGATCTTGAGGAGTACAGGACGTGTTATAGTGGAGCTCACACTATTTATATGCTCTTATTATTTCTACAGCCTTTAAAATAAAAGTGGTTTAACTAACTGTGGTTTAGCATCATTTTATATGTTTTTTCTGCCAAAGCAATGTGCTTTGCCCTCTGGCATCTCTCCTCATGGGCTTCAGAATGTAGGGCCAGCATGAGGGCAGTCGGGGGATGGAGAGCAGCATGTTATGGACAGAGCACTTGCCAGTAGCTTTCTGACAAAACTAATTCTGTAAACTCCAGCTAGGCATGCTGAACTTTCACCAAGAGAAGCCATGCTGTTTTCATGATGAGCAACTAAACACTTTCAGTTTCCAGCAGGTCAAAGCTGGGACTATCAATTTTACAGGCTGCTCAGGACTATTTTTATTAGTCCAGGTTCACTGATATGACCATAACATTTTAAAAATTTAAGTTACTGTCAGGATTTCTAAAGTTTCGTCCTTACATACAAAAATATCAAAATGCAGTAGTTAGGGAACACTTAAAAATGGTTTAGGGCAGAACTGTAAAATATTTATTTATTAATCACGTTCTTGTTTCAAGAGTAATCTCACAATATCTGCACTTGAGAGCCTCTTTTAGGGTGCCTTTATAGGCAGTATGAAAAGAAAAACCAAACAAACTATTCTACAGTACCATTATTCTTATCCTAAGACACGTAAGACAAGACAGAAGAATCTCATGCAAAATATATTTCTCACAATTGATCATACAAGAATCTAGATGATCAATTTATAATGGTATCATGGACATTTAAAGATAGAGGAATTAAAACCCCATTTTATAGGCCAAAATTTCCAAGCAAAAAAAATCGCTTGGAGCTAGAAATTCCATGTCTTTTACTTATATAGTTTTATTTTCCTGTACAACTATGTGTAGGTGTAAAATCCTTTTTTTTTTTCAAATGTCTGTTCCTGTAAGTTGGTTCCAAAACTGTTTTTTTTTTTCCTTGAAAACCTTTATTCTCTTTACTTACTGTAAGAGTTTTTATTTAAATTTTATTCTGTTCAGCTCTCTTCATACAGAAAATTTGGGAGATCTCAGAAATTATAAGAAAGAAATACATGCATTACTTCAAAAAGAAAACATGATTTCATGATTTAAAAAATGCTTCATTTTTTTGCCAATGAAAATGAAAAGCAACCAAGGGCTTTCTAGACCCATGACACTCTAGTGACACCTGAACTTTAGCTTAATTTTTTGAGTTTTGGTTTCCTCAGAGTTTCCACATGTGTTCCAGAAAGTTCTGCCAGTGTCAGACCTTCTCCAGCCCATCCCATCAGCCTGGCTTCTCTCTGCAAAGCAGCTGCAGTGTAAGCCATAACTGCAATGGAAAGAACAGGGAAAAGAAGATGAGCTGTCCAGATATATATGGAAACAGAGTTTCCCCAACCTATCACAGGTATGAGCACAGTCTCTTATCCATGTTCCTACAGAGATGGAAATGAACAGAATGTACTTGGAAAAAAAAACCACTGGATGAAAAGAAATGGAAAAACAGGATAAGAAAATTAAGAAAAGACAATGAAGCCCAAGAGGGCACAGAGAAACAAAAAAACACCAACCAAACCAAAACTAAAACAGGATTCCATTAAACAGGATTCAAAGCAAGAACAGGAAATTAACAGTGAAGCAGGATATATTAAGCAATAAATAATACAAAATAGATCTTAATATACAAATGTAGAACAATAAACTTAACTGTTGCCAGCAGTTACTCAGAAAATCAGATCATGAAAAAATCACAGTATGACCAATTTCCCAGGTGAAGACTGTGGTCACTGTAGTGACTTGCCTACCCAAATAACATCAAAGTTTTTATTTATGGCCTTCCGCTGATTTCCTGAAAGACCTTTCTTTGAAGACTGTACTTTTTGAAATGACACAGCATGTAACTCTAGTATTTGCTGACACCAAGATGTCATTCTCAGAAATAACACCTCTTTAAGGCGCTGCTTCCGTAATGAGGCAGTGACACGGCATTCCTCCAGTTTCCAAAAGTTAATACCCAGGGGTTAAGAGAATGGCTAGCACACAGGCCGTGGATTTAAATTGTCTTAACACTGCACTGACTTAGTGTAGTTTTAGCAGAGTAATGAGTTACAAATAGCACTTGTACACATACACCTTTAATTCAGAGTTCAAGAACTACATGAAATGAGTTTTGTGACCTCGATCCAATTGCCAGAAGCCAAGAGTCCGAATCAATAAAGCCATAGCCTCAGGGGAGAGTAATTAGCACCCTGGCAGAAAGTGCCATCACACTTGGCAGGCATTGAATGGCCAAAAATCTCTTCTGCCTCTTCAGAAACATAGCATGGGATGAGCTTTTTTTTTTTTTTTTTTTTTACTGCTGTTCCTCAGGTTGAACCTAGGGTTTAGACTCAGCAGAAGAATGAAGTCTTCAGAAATATATATCAAGCATTTTTCTTGGAAATTAGGTCTTTACAAGTAATTAAGTATGTGTCATACTCAGTCCAATTTTAAATGGAGTTATTACCACAAAAGGAAGAATAGTATATTTTTACTTCTAGTTTCCCACATCACTCTAAGAAGGGAAGACCTGTTTCTTACTATATTCATTTT
Organism: Irena cyanogastra; assembly: GCA_013397155.1. NCBI lineage: Eukaryota > Metazoa > Chordata > Aves > Passeriformes > Irenidae > Irena > Irena cyanogastra. The sequence continues at coordinate 215,722 of VWZV01015309.1, read as the reverse complement.
CATTTTGAATTTCTTAATACAAGCTAATTATCATCTATCTTTCACCATTCAGTGCAATTTATCTGTTGACTGTCCAAACAAATACACTGAATGATGGCACTAATGGGACCTTTGCCCACATCATTTGCTTATGAAATCATAAATATTTCCTGGACTGCATTAAGAAGAGCAGAAGGCTTTTGAAACACACACTTGGTAATATTGAGCAGTTCAAGTAATGCATTAGGAAATAACATTTTATCCATAAACCATCTTATTATTTGCTCTGTCCCTTCTATTTATCACTTATTAGATCACATAGAGCTGCTGTGTACATTTTGGACCATCAAGTAAAACAAAGGCACCTAGAAGTTGAAGAAAGGCAAGAGGAGACATGTCGACCTAGGCAATTCTTGAGTACTTGCCATGTGAGGAGAGGCCAAGGGAGCTGGATTTCATCCTGGAGAAGAGATGGCTGCAGGGAAGAAGCTAGGACAAATCTCCCCCCTCCAAAGAAAAAAAAAACCAAAAAACAAAAACCAGGCATCAATTGAAATGAGATGCTTAAGGCTAGGTATAAGTTGTTTTTTTTTCTCTCAAGGGTGGTCAGGCATGGGAGTTAACTGTTTCAAATTTCATCCCTTGAGGTTTTCAAGACCTGATTGGAGAAAGCCCTAAGCAGCCTAGACTGACCCCAGAGGTTCCCCTGCTGGTTTGGGCAGGATGTGTGACTACAGATCTCCCAAAGTCCCTTCCCCACCAAGTGACCCTGTCATGCTACAGCTGTAATGAAGGGATGACCAGGACATTAACTCCAAAAGTACAGCATTAAAGTGCTAATTAGTCCACTGACATTAGCTAATGTGAAGAGCTAATGTCAAAGGAGTCAAGCTGTTGCTGTCACTGTGTCATATTGGTACTGCCATAGCACCATTCTCTCTGTTTTGGAAGAGGACTCCTAACCTTGTGAACAAGCAATCCTGAGAGAGAAATAAATCACATACATTATCTGTTTCCTGACTTTCCATCATTTAATCACATCTTTTAATAGGCTAAACTTCTGGTATGAAAAAAAATAGGCAATGTAGAAAAAAGAAGTAGTCTTTGTGGCCAATTCTGCATTTCAATGTTTCTGCAGGATCTATGCGTTTCCTCTGTTATAACCAAAACCTCATTATGGATGAAAGCAAGCTCTTCATCTTTGAAGATCTTCTCTGCATCTTCATCTTAGCCTTGTAGAGCAAAGAGTATAGTAGCACAATCAATGCTGTGGTGCTGTAATACTCCAAATAAAGCAAGTAAAAGGCCTTATCAATAAATACCAAATTTTTTATCTGAGTGTTTCTAGTATCTGCCTCCTTCCTCTGGAGTTATGTCCACCTTTTCCAGTTCCAGTGTGTTCAGTTTCACATATTCCAGTGTGTTCCAGTTTTAGTCTTCTTGAAGACTGAGGGTGTATAGGATGAGCTATGAGTGCCCTGAGGTCTTCATTGAGAGGAGTGAGGTGTTGATGGTAAGACATTTTTCCTCCTTAGTGCAGTGGCTTTCTTCCAATACATTCTCCCTTCCCCACCTCCTCCCTTTCCCCTGCTGCCAGGGAAAAGCTAAAAGATACCCCACAGGTCCTCTGCACCCCCAGAGGGCATCTGTCTATCCAGCACTGCCAGGATCTGCCAGCCCCTTTCCCAGGGGCATTCCCAGAGCTGGAGCTCAGAGAGGTGGGCAAGGGGAACCCAGGTCAGCCCCCTCAGGGCAAGGACGGCCCCTGGAATCCAACACTGCCCCATTCCTGCCCCCAGTATAAACCATAATTTACAAGGCCAGAGCTCACCTGCACTCTCTGCAGAAGATACCATGCATTACAGTCCCTGACTTCTTTGTATCTATTGGTAAATAAGCTAAATAAAGAAAATTGTTTAAAACCTTGAAACAAAAAGGAACATTTTATTTTTCTTCAGATGTGATGTCTTGAACTCTATCTACCTGTCAGTAATACCAAGAGGAGACTCTGATGACATTCATGTGGAAGACATAAGAGATAATGAATACTCTATCAGATGAAGTTTCTAATAAAAACCTGTTTTAATTACATGGAAAGGGAAAGCAGATATTTGAAGTATCATGGTGAACTCTGACAATTTTTAGGACATTATGAGTCAGACTTCAAAACTTTTCCCTGATGAAGAGATGAATAAAGTGAAAAATATTATTAAGATCTCTTCAGAGAATAGATTATATGGAAACTGATGTTGAAAATGCACTCATGTAAAATTGTTCAAAGCCAAGTGTATCAGGGAGGTGCAAAGATGAAAATATTTCTGGCTGTAGACCATGGATCTCATTGTATAGTGACCATGAATGTGACCTGCCAGAAGACTTTCTTCTGCTAGAGGCTATTAAAACCCTATGATAGATTAGTCGCGAACTTTGGGAGAAGAGGTGAGGATCATGCCCATGTTGATAAATTAGGTGTGGGTTTGTGATCTAGGCTATGTCCTCTGTGGATGATTGAATACAGAATCAAAGAAGAGATGAAAGCGAGTATTTTATCCACTAAGCCATCCTTTTTCTCAATTTCTTTTTTGTTTTATTTTCCCAGTATTTTGTTCATCAACTGCTGTTTTCCAAAATTCATGCATGTTTGAACATTTTGAACTATTTTAATTAAATTTCAACTTCTGAAGTATTAACTGACCAAGCACCTTTTGTGAGTCACTGATTCTTAACTGAAAGCTTACTTGATTTTCAGCAGTAGGTTTTTATCTAATTGCATTTATTTAGAAATATGTGAGAAGGAAAGTTGCAGAATAAAACACAGAGGAATGTCTTTAAAGTTAAAACGTGAGATAGTTCAGTGCAATACTTTTTTTTTTTAATTATTCAGTATGAATCTTGTCAAAAGTCAGACCAGAATAGCATTGTTTTTCATTATTATGATTTATGAAATCAGATCAAATAATGGATGAATGCTCTTCAGACAAAAAAAAAAAGAAGAAAAAAAAGAAAGAGGGAGTTAAACCAACCTAATTTTACAGAGAAATACCTTTGATATATGTGAGGATGATATAAGAGTTAAATGAAAGTAAATATGATTAAGAGTTTATGTTTTAAAGTTTTAAATATGATTAAATAAATGTAGAGACATTTCAAATTAATTTGAATAAGCACAAGTTAGACATACTTTCCTTAATATTATGATGTTTATTATATTGATTAACTTAGTATTTTATTTATTGAGAGAGCTTTTAAAATGGGTGTCTTTGTAGACATTAATGAGCTCATTATAGGTAACACAGCTATTCTTGGACCTCTGCCTAAGCAGGTTAAATGGTGTGACCATTTGTTGCCACCAAATCCTCTGAACTGCTGTCTAGAGAATGATCCTACCCATTTCCTTTATTAACTCACACGGTAAAAGAAGTGCCTTTATTTGCAACTGAATTGGGAGCTGCCGAGCAGAAGAAAAGACACTGAGCTTCCACGTTTTCATTCAAAGATCAGAAATGATTTGTTCAAGCTTCCCCCTAGATTTTCTCAAGTCATGTCCACAGTGACCCAGCCTTCCCCCCACTGGGTAAGCTTGAATCAGGACCAGAGTAGCATTCACAGGCTGCTGTTGCCTTTAACCTTTCTTTATCAAGACTTCAAGCACTGCACAGTTTCAGCTCTCTCCGGTTCCCTGTGTTATAACAGATTGAGCCTCAACAAAGAAACAAGGGTGAGAGTTCAGTTTTAAATTTTGTCATGGCTTTCTACATGAATTTAACCAGGTCACTCTTCATTCTATTTCCATTTTCCTATCTTAAAAGAGAAAGAAAAATAGATTTGCCTCTTTATAAAGTCCTTTAATATGTATAAATCGTAAGTCTCTATAAATCCTATGTATTACTACTGTTTCCTTTATTCTACTGAAAAATGACTGAGGAGAACTCTTGATTCAAGACACAACATCTGTAACTTATCTTAGTTTGTATTCAAAGCTGGGGAACATTTGTGCTGTTTTTTTTTTTTAAATACAATGAAAGGAAATAAGAAGCTGTTGGTTATGTGTCAGGGTGTGGTGTTTCTAAAGCTAGCTGCAGTGTTTGTCCCTGAAATGTGTCAGTGTGACTCTACTCTGAAACTACCTTTCTTTGGACTTGAACAGCTGACATCCACAGACACCCACAGGTCATCCACGTTGTCTTTAAAAAAGTGTGTATATTTACAAAAGATCTATGCTAAATACTTAAAATGTCATAGGATTTCCTCTATTCTAAGGGGTTTATGATCTGTTTAAAGATTGACAATGGCACAATAGACTTAAAAGCTATGACGAAGTGTCTTGTTTTACTAGGTTTCAGCTTGCAAACTATTATTTTTTTCCTGCAGTTTAGTGACTTTAAAGAAATGTTCATGAATTTTCATTTAGATATTTAATAATAACCCTTAATTTTAAATGGTTCAACTAATAGTCAAAATTTGTTTCTTAATTCAAATATTCCAAAATTATCTTGCACAAAATCTACTGAAGGCTATTGGTAATCTACCATGAATGCAGAAGGCAAGTTCCAATTGTGGTGTCAGATATTTTATCCTTTTAAAAACCAGATACATAAAATAACTCTTCCTATTCTGATTTTGTGCTGTAGTGAATTTATAGTCAGTGAAAACACCTTAACAAATACACAAATGTGTTTTCTGTGTCATTCATTTATTGTAAGGGCTTCTATTCAGTTAGCATATCAATCTATCCTAGTATACTGGGATATATTTTCATTCACCTGATATTTTGAAATGAGATATAGTGAAGCCAAACTAATTTCATCACTTTATCAAACGGATTGATTTCAATAATTCTTTCTTAGAAAAAAGACGCTGAAATTTGCAATTATATTTAATATCTAAATAATTATTGAATTCTCCTGGAATAAACAACATAATGTTTGATAGAAATTGAATAACTATAAAAATATTTCTAATATTTTCTTTAGAGTAAGCTAGACCTCCCAAGTACTTAGAAAATTTTCATTTAGGGTGGCTGTAACTTTTTAATTAGCCTTTTAAACAGGCTGATAGATACATTTCTTTTTCTTTTATTTCTTCAAAATCTTTATTTAGCAATTCTTTGCATGCTACAGCTCATCAACTATAGTTGATGGGTTGGAATATTAATTACACAAACCCAGCTATACATTTAATGCATATATACATATATATATATTTGATATACTTTAAATCAAATTATCTGTTCTGATAAAGAGTTCTCTGGAATTTGCAGCATACAATGCCATGAGATAAAGTGTTTAAGAAAGCATCAGAGTGTGGTCTGAGGAGATAAGTCACGTAGTTCAAAAGTTTTCCAAACCTGACAGTACACAAGGAGAAGCTAATAAAGGTAGGAAAGAGTGGGGTAATTACTAATTAATCAAAATGATAACATGAAAGGCAAAGAAGCATACCTTGATTAATCAACTTTTCATCTCTCCTCCAGCTGCTAAAAGAACAGGAAACAACAGACTAAATGCATCACCATGGCAAATTCACAGGTAAAGGACATAATTTGATTGCATACTTTGCTTGGTATGTAACTTTACTTAGCAAGTAACTGAGTTTAAAAAAAAATCCATCTAGCTACCTGGTTAGGCCGAGTATTTACAGTTCTGTAAGCACATGTATTATTGTCACATTCCTATTATTTTGGAATATAATGCTTAAAAAAAAGTAAAACTGTTTTGGAAAAAAATAAAAAGTTTCTTATTATGGCATTTTATTCCTGAAAAATTCACTTCAGAAGCATAAGAATGTGTTGCAACTTCCACTTTTTTCTACACACTGTGTAATTAAAATAAACCCTTTATTAGCACAAAAATCCTCCCATTTTCGTTCTAAAGACAGCATGTGGAACTTTCTAGGGATCTTTTTGAAAGATCTCTTTCCTATTTGAAAATCAAACTTCAAAAGCTGTCAAAAAGTAACTAAACTCATAAAAGGTTTGAATATTTCTGCTAAAAGCAACCACAAATATATATAACTTTCATCATAGCTGCTACTATTGCTGTTCTTCCTCTCAAAACCTGTTCTTGATGACTCGTGCCTTCATTTAGGTTTACTTGTATTTTTTTCCACAATTGACTTCCAATCTTGCAATTTCGGTGTCTTGGGCAGGTTTCCACATGGAAATTTCATTAATTTTTAGTGAGATGTTTGAGTCTTGCTGAACTCAGAGGACTACAGAACAGAGAGCTTAGACTCTATTAGTTAGATACAGAGAAAAATAAATGTTCCTTTAAGAACCACGGTTTTATTTGGGATAGGGATTTTGTATTTTATCTAACAATTGTTTAAAGTGACCCCACAGCTTTGGTGCAGAAAATAGAAACTTGAGCTTCTCACTTCAAAGCTCAGACAAAAAACACCTGTTCTACAGCTGTTCTCTCTTACTCTTTCTTGCTGGCCCTTTCCTATTATTTCATACAGCACAGAATGGTTTATGAAAGGGACCTTAAAGATTATGGGACACCTTCCACTAGACCAGGCTGCTCAGAGTCCCATCCAACTTGGCCTTGAACACTTCCAGGGATGGGGCATTCACAGCTTCTCTGGGAAACCTATTCCAGTGCCTCACCACCCTCACAGGGGAGAATTTCTTCCTTAAATAACCTAAACCTACTTACTTTCAGTTTGAATCCATTTTCCCTCTTTCCAAAGCAGCAGTTCAACCGGCATTACAAAAACTTCCATCAGCTCCTACACATCTGATGATGATAAATACCAACAAGTCGTATTTGCAGTGGAATCCTAACTAGCTCTGAATTAATACAACAAATTTTTCTTACCAAATTATTAAAATGTTCCCTTTCAAGAAGTCACACAGTAGTTTATAGAGCTTCATCTTAACTACAAATTTGTCAATGGCTGAATAGGGTTGTAGGTGAACAGTTTTGATTTTCTTTTCCTTTTTCAAACAGCATTCTGCTACAGCATCCATTTTCTTCTAGAAACCCACCACTCTAATTTACAAATCACATTTAGGCTCTAAATAATCTTTCAAATATTTAATCATAGTGTCAATCCACTTTATAATGCAATATCTGCAGGATCAATATGGCATGATTGTTTTGAGAACAGGGGCTTACCATGGTTGGTTACTGGTTTTAATGAGGATGAAGACAGACACAAGATATTGCCAGCCTACATACTCTTCAGAAAAGATATTTTAAGAATAAAGAAAAAATATTAATTAGAAACTTTAAAGAGTATAAAAAAATAAAGACCACATTAAAAATATTGTATTTTGAAGACCGCTTAGCTACCCACAAACCACATTAATATATATTTCTATTTTCTGATTGTGCGATGCTAACTTCTTAGAACATCAGGTACTTTTATATAATCAGTGCATTCTACCAAATTACTACTAACAAGGTCACCACCTGCATATTAAGTTGGTGTTAATATAATTTAACAGTGTTTAAACAGTACTACTCAGATCTTCAACCTCAGAAAAAGCACAAATCAGAACCTTTTCACTTCAATAATTTGTTATTGCTAAATATATATATATATTTAGAGGTATGTAACCCTTATATCTTCTTTTGACAAACTCAATACTACTTCAAAACTACTTCACAGAAAAACAAGGTTTCTGATAAGATATTAGAAATGTTTTGAATTTGTGAACTATATCTGCAAATCATATTTAGATGTCTTGTGATCCTAAGTATAGGTTGCTTATAGTGCTTTTTAAAAGATTATATGGTTCAATAAGGTTTTTCCCAGCTACTAATTTTCAATTTTCAAAATAAAACATTTTCTGCTATTCATGAATGTTCCATGTTCTATGAACAAGAATATATGAACATGTATGCTCCTACATTTTAACCTATTTTCAAATGGATATAAGCCACTTCTTCACTCATTGGAAACACAAATCAGAGGTTACACAGCTTCCCCCTTTCTCTGAATTTTTTTTCATAAATATATTCACTTATGTGGTCTAAGCCTGAATTTTAATATTATTTCTACATACTTGTAGGGGTTTTAATTATAAATCAGAGTAAAAATATAGTAATAAAGCCTTGAAAATGTTATTTCTATAATTCCCTAATAATATTGCTCTACAGTTTCCAACTGATAAATTGCATTAATACTTTAAAAGAAGCACTGATTAGAGAAACAGTTCATGGATTTCTTTTAGGTAAAGTGCTTGATCTCTATGAGCTACAACTACCATAACACAACATATTAATTATCATCAAGGTGCTATTTTCTTGGAGCAGGCCAGCTGTGTTCTATATTGATTGCAAAACAAGTTTCAAGCATTCAGGTCTTGAAGGAAAGCCATTTTTAATTCTTAAATTCTTATTAAAAGAGCAACTTTTCCTGCAGATAGGAGAATAAAGCTCTCTCATGCAGACAGTGTAGCTGATTCCTTAGCACCAAGTCTCAACACACACAAAAGGCATAAAAATTGATCACATAAAATGATCTATGTAGTCAAAAACATTATTTTTAAGTGCTAAGCTAAAATATAGACATTGTCTTGATCTGGATTACTTTTCTTGGGTAACTTTCTCTTTTTATTTGCCATGCTTCTAAATGCTTTTTCAACCAGTGGCACACTCTTGTAAGGTCTAGAATTTTTTTGCAGAAGGGTTTGTGTGGGCTAAAATCCAAATTATTATATTGATAAGAGAACTAAGGATTAAAGATTATATCAGCAGCGAAAGACGGAAGAGTTTTGGTGGAAGAAAAAAAAAGCCAATCCAGTCAAACTCAGTACATGTTCAATCAATTACTGCTATTTCTAACCTGGGCCCTAGTTTCATATTCAGGAATAATGGCTACTTCTAGTGTCAATATTGGAAGTGATAATTGACTTTGGTCCCCTTTAGCGTGCTTCCAGCAGGCTTCAAATTCCTTTCTAATTTGAAATATATCCTCAAATATAGAAAATGGAGAGTTACTGCCTTTCTCTATGAAATGTTTCAGAATGTGCAGTTTTTAAAATATAAGGGAAAGAAAAAAGAAAAGCAAGAAAAATGTTTAATGAAGAATCATAATCATCTCATAAACAACATGTGTTGATACAAGGTAACCCTGATTTATGTGAGTAATATATTTTTCAGATAAACAACTTTTTTTATATTTTACAAATATGTTTTTCCTGTATTTATGGTTTATATTAAATTTATTTCCTCCATATTTCCTCTTCACCGAGTCAGAGAAGCAATTGGTTTCACTAGGTTGATTCCAGTAAGGATGTATTTTACAGGTTCTGGCATGAATCAGTCATCTTTTGTAGTCGCAGATATGAAAGGGACTCAGCAAAAATCTTCCCTGGCTGGGGAAACATGCTTTACACTTTCTATGCAACAGAAATACAGACCTCTCATGCAAAAATTTTGGCTAAAATCTCTCCAGGTGCCAAGGACTTTCCGTTGTCCTTTGTAGGCTGGTTTTCTTGGGTCATTACTTGCTCCAGTCACGATTCTGTAGAGGTTTTTTTATTCTCTTTTTCATGTGACTTGCTTAGCTTTCTTTGGGCCCTCTGTCCCTTCATTGTTCTCCACACGAAGTGCAGTATTGCAAATCCCATCACAACAGGAGACCTTAGAGAAACAGCTGAAGTCCCTTCTCCCGAGCACCCCAGTCAGGCTGTCTGACCTGTCTCCCTGTTTGCCCGTGGGCTGTGAACAATTTCCTGATAAAACCCAGTGCTTGTTCCCCCTCAAAGTTGGAAAGACACACTGCTTATTCCTATGCCCTCTTTTTCCTGATGTATGGTCTCAATGAGGTAGAAAGACAAATTAAGCTTGGTATGGAAATTGGGGATGTGATGCCCCAGGGAAGACCGGCAGGGGCTACAAGGCCTGGTATTCCAGCACTTAGGAAGTTGATGCACCCAAAGCTGTACAAAATGGCCCTACTGTGTATTACATACTTGCAGATGGTTTCAGCCTGCAGGTAAAGACACCTGGCCAAGCTCCAGGCAAAGATCATTAGAGCTTCAGTACACGAGTCTCCTCAGGTAGCCAAACCTCATCGTTTCCCATTTCGGTAGGAAGCTTTACCCCACCTTCATTTGTGAAGATGTCCAAGCTGTGTACACACATCAGGACACATGTTTTATGTGAATAAAGGCAAGGAAATATGACTACAATTTCAATAAAATAACAATTCCTGACTATATGTCCTTTCTTAAATTCCTCTAACACTGCAACTTCAGTGTTCTCTTAATGAAAGCGTGCTTGTAAATATTAGATATAATGTGATGAAATAGATATAATACAGATGAAAATGTGCATCTGTACAAATTCACAGTAAAATATTTACTACACATATTTCACGCATCTGATAGGTAGGACATTGAAATATTTTTTCTTATATTCCTAGATTTTACTTTTGTAACTATGGAACATAGGCCTGGTATTTTTTCTCAGTCATCTAATCAGATTATTGCAATTTGGCTTTGGCTATCAAAATATTTTTTTTAGTTTGAAGGAAGGTACAATAACAAGATGAAGTAAAATCAATTTGTACTCCAAAATCAAAATTACATTGAGCGAAGAAAAAAACAAGCTAACCAAATATCACACTCTAAATCTATTTCCTCTTATTTACAACCATTAAATGAAAACAATAGATCAATTTAAGAATAAATTATAAAATATTTTAACTATCTTCTGTCATTTTTATTGCATTCATTCTTTTTATTTGGTTTGTGGTAGGTTTTTTCCTAGCTGGTTAATCAGAAATGATGATTCCTTCAGCAATTTTTCATTGACCCTATGGGCTTACTAAGGTCAAATAGCAAATGTCATTGTTTACATTCCTCACCACCATTATTTACTTGACAATATTTACTTGCTAAGCAATATGGATTTCTGACCTGTACTAAAATCAATTATGTAAAAGAGCAAGGATGCTATTGCTCCTAGAGATGTAGATTTAAAAAGTAAAAAAGAGAGAAAATCAGCCCACTTGACCAGTCAGGTTATATGTCATGCCATTATAGATAGTATATGATTGTTTGGGATTTGAGACAAGGATTAGTTCATGTCTTGGCCATGCTGTTCCCATTACCACAGTAACACCTGGAGAATTTCCTCTTCCTTTGTGCTGCAGAGTCATTCTCTGCTCTCTACATGCAGAACCCAGCACAGCTACTTTGGGGTCCTGACACAGCAGGGTTTATGAGTTTTTGCCTTAGATTGACACCTAAATGTGTTAAGTACCTACTTAATATTTAGTACACATGTATTTTATTTGCTTTTCTCATTTTGAATAAGACAACACAAACACCTTTTCTTTTTTTTTGTATGATATTTTGTTAAAATCTTTCTAATTAACAAGTAATTTATATCCAATAGGAATCTAATACTGTTGCTATACTGTGTCTTACATTCAGAATTTTGTGGTTTTCCTTCTTTGAAACATGTACATTCTGAACGTTTTTTTGGATAGAGTAGAAAAAGCAGTTTAATTGACAGACAGTATCAAGGGGATAAGGCATCCTCCTTGTCCTGATAATTATTGATCTATAAACTGAGTATATTACAAGAGCTATTGAAGGGATTGAATATTCTAATAAATGAAAAGGAAAGAAACTTTGCTGCTCTCAGCTCTCATTTTATTCTGCCAAATCATTGCCTATCTCACAGCTTCTGACAACAGGTACTATCCCAAAGATGTCATAATTAAGTGAGAAAAACAAGTGTAAATTCATCATCTTCTTTAGGTCTCATGAACAATCTGTGGAATCAGAGATTTTAACAAACTTTCAGCTGGCATGGAATGTCTTACTCTTTCTTCACTCTGAAATGTATTTGCATCAATTTCATAAACATCCAAAAGAAACAAAAAATGCTAACAAGCATTTGAAACTGTGCACCAAAGCCATCCAATTTAACTCTGGCCTGATCCTTCCATGTAGAGCCTCTCACAGAAATATGGATGCCAATTTCCAATAGTTTATTGCATTAACACAACTTACCCTGTGTATAAATTATTTTTCAAGGAGATAAATATAAGAAAATTCAGTAGATATGCAGATCAGATTTTTCAGTGTGGAAAACAAATGAGCTCATTATGACTACTTTGGGTAGTCTGTATTAAACACAGAGTATGGTTTTGGTTACCAGTGAAGTGAATATATCATTACGGTATTTCCTACCTTTTATACCACACATCTCTTTTGCCTCCGTGACTATGTAAAATGGTACCAATCTTTTAGCAGTAATGATGTAAAGAAATACATGAACAGGTTATGCTCAGGACGATCAGGGATACAGACAAAAGCACTTCAGAATATCATAAACACCTTTCTCACCTGTGCTTTCACACAAATGTTTAAAAAATTATACCCAAACCCAATTATTTCTGTTTTACAGATCCTAAAACACAGTCTCACTCCATGTCTATTCAGAAGTCATCTCTACAAGCACAATTACTTTCAAGGGATTTTTTGTGTTAATGATATCAAGGCCTATATCAAGTGTTCTGAAGTTACCACTATTAAAAATTTATATACCGTAGTTAATACTCAGAGATATGGGGAATGTTCCTTACTTAGCTTTTTGTCAGGGAGAAATTCAAGCAGTCAATTAACAGTTAAACCTACCCAGCTCTTTCTCCATAGGAATGAATTTTCTATCGATGGCAAGTGACTGAAACTGTGACTGCAGCAGAGCAGTGCAGGAGAGAAGAGATAATGCCCTATCAAATCACTTTCAGTGTTGGAGATTATAGGAACACCCAGGGCTGAACTTCCATTCAGCAGAAGTCGTCCAAGAAAAAAGGATATAATGAGAGACTTCATCTTAGAGCAGTATGCTCCTCAGCAAGAAAAGACTGAAATTTATCTAACAGACTGCTGCTTATTTCCTGGGAGATGTTTGAATTGACTTTAGAGATAGCTGACTTGTTATTCCACTGGCAGGGGAGAACAGAGAAAACAAAATGAAACCAAGCTAGAGTGAGAGCTAAAGCAGAAGGAATGCTATACTTAGAGGGGGGTTTTCTTGTCTGCCTCAAAAGAAAGCAATTGCTTTTTACTTCTTCCCAGTCTTTGTATTTTATTACAATAAACTTATTTTATTTCACTTAAAAGTTCACATAGTGCTGTCACACTCTGCATCACCAAACAGCCCAGGGCTGAAACAAGGCAAGGATTCTCAGCTGTGGCAGTCTGAATCTCAGGACTGAGTCTTCTGTAAGTGCCTTGGTTTGCACCCACCAGGAGGCAAGGATGTGATTTCTTGATCTGATGACAGAAGGGGCTGGACAATGTACCCCTAGGACGTGCAAACTGGAGTGCTTCTGAGGCTGTTTGCATCATCTCTGTGTGCATCACCCCTACCTTAGCAGGAAAGGATATGAACAAAAGAGTCACAATAAAAATACTTTCCAGAAGCAAAGAATACATTTAGAGGACGTTGAATAATATTTCTACAAACCACAGTAACAGTGCCAAGATGCAAATAATAGATATAAAATAATAATGGTGGTTGACGGTCCTGTGAATAGCAAAGGTAGCACAAAAGCTTACATGACCACCAAAAACTGAGTCAACTTTTATACCTTTCCAGAGAGTGCTGGTTAATCTCCCCAGGATTCTGGAAATGTAGGCTGGCTGGTGTAGGTGAACAGCTGATGTCACTGTAAGGAATCAGGGATACATCTGCCAGTGGCAGTGTGACTTATTAGCAACACTCATGACAGGAGTTGGAATGACCCTCTTCCACAAGAGGTCATCCTAAATTAGCATGATAGATATGTTGAGTTGGAGGTACTTCACACACATCCCTGAACCTGAGCAAGCTGGGACACAAGCTGGTTACTCTGGAATTCCTTTCAGTCTTCTCGCTACCAATACAAAGTGGAGAGAACTGAGCAAACCTGCTGACCTTTGAAACAAGCCCGTGTGACATCCTGCTTCTGCTGTGTCTGTTGTGATTCCCTGATGGCTTTGGGTGCCTGTTCAATCCTTTTGGTCCCTACCAACGTGACCTTACCCTCCCAAGCCCACATACCCACCTCCTTTAACCTGACATAAGGCTGGTACAGACTCTTTCTACTCTCAAACTAATCTCCAACTATGTGTTAATACAAGACTGCAGACAAGCGTGCGTGGTATCCTTATTTTTGTACTGGTAGTAAACCTTCACTGACAATTCTGCAGTGCTGGCTCTGACCACCTAATCTTTGTCCAATCTGAACTACAAGTGCTTTGTGGGCAGTCTGCACACTTCTGGAAAGAAGGACTGTCAGTGTGACAGATGCCTGAAAAGGGAGGCAGGAAAGCGAGCAACGAATCCTGAATATGTGACAGAATTCTTGAATTCATTTTAAGATTTCTGCATGCAATTTATGTTTTCACTTGCTTTTTAGCAGGATGGTGGTAAAATATTGTGGTTTTTTTCCTCCAGATTTTTTGCTACAACTTTGATTTTGGAAGGTATTACAATCCTCTCTTGATTAAAATTTTTATTTGAACTACTATTTAAAGTAATTGAATATTTGAAGTAGTATTCTGAAATATATTTACCTATAATATATTGAAGTTCAACTAAATAAATATTTCAGAGTGTCATAAAAGGAGCAGGATTTCAGTTTAAAGAGAGGTTATTTAGGGATTTTCTATTATTATTATTATTGTTTTGAAACTCTTGCTCTGTTCCACAAATCCTTTAGCAAAAGTGAAAGTTCAGACACTTTTTTTAGTCTCTGCCTGTTACTAAGTGGAGATGTACTGAGCTATGCGAGCATAACTCACAGAAATAACCGTTCAGGAAGAATGTTGATAACCTCGTTATTTCTGCTTCAATTATTTTACTTGCTTTATGCTGCTTAATAATCCTTGTCATGTTATTTTTTATCATTTATAAACGTGATAAAACAGGCAACATACTCTGTTCTGTGAAGTCCAACTTTCACATGCAACAGTAAACCAGAAGGGGGAAAAACAGATCATCTATAAACTAGAAACTGTTAAAAACTGTTGCAAAATAGAACTTATGTTTCATTCTTGTGTCTTGGTTCTATATTTAACTGACATATAGATTCATGCTAATCCATTTTCTTTCCTTGCTTCATCAGCTATTTTTTAAGATTATCTCATTTCTGAATATTTTTATTTTCTTCCTTTTAGAGTGATGCATCAAAGCAGGATGTCAACACTACTTTTTCCTGAAGGATAAAAGTGGCCACGCAGTCGCATTCACTGGCCAATCTACAGTGACTGTCATGGTTCAAAGCAAAGAGAACAGAATGACCAGTGAATCAAGCAATTTGTGTTAGTGATAGTGCTACTCTGTTGGATAAATACTCACACAGTGAGAGCTTACCTTCAAGAATTTGAAATTCAAAGCATGTATGGGTTTTCTTTCCTAAAACGCTGAGGACGATGGAGAATTAAATGCATGATGTGCATACATCCATTGCCCATATGTTCATGTCTGGCTCACATGTCAAATATGAATGTTTTGTAGTTGATGAGTGCCAAACTAGGTCATGCAGCTTGCTTATGCAAACTTCTTATATGGACTAAAACTGGGAGGGAAATTGAGACCTTTTTAAAGTATTTGTTAAAAAAAATAGATGTGTAGATAAATATTAGTATCTTTTTCCTTATATCATAATCTACCAGTGCTCATCACTATTGGGGAAGTTGCCACTTGTAAACACATTTGCACAGTCTGAAACTTCTATTAGAGCTTTCTACTTTCCTGTTCCCAGTACTGTGGCTGAAATATAGGAGAAAAAGTCCTGACAATGACAGAGTTCACAAAGCCAAGAAGTTTTAAACGCTCTTCTCTTATCTTTCAGAAATGGTAGCCTTTTGGAAGAAGTGGTAGAGAAACAGAAATACTCAATCAATTTCTTACAAATAATGTATTAAAAATTATTAATTGAGCAAAATAATAGCAAACAGATCGTCAGTTGTTGGCCTGGAGTGTTTGGTTGCTGTGTCATTAGTACTGTTGTACTCCTGTTTCAGGAGAATGCACAACAAAAATGAGAAGAGAGTGCTGAACCCACCAGAATGTTGGCAGATGCGATTCCAGGAAGGGGGACTTTCAGCATCACTCTCCAGCACAGCAAGAACATCCACAATACATTGTACAGTTACACTGATGCACAGTTTTGTCACTGAGGCTGATGCTGGATCTTCTCTGGTCCAGTGGGGAAGTTAATTACTTTTATCAAAATTATATCTAAACATGCATTAATTTAAGGGTTAGGATGAAGATTAAATAAAGCTTCAAATTGTCTCATCTTAAACTTGTCAGACTAGACAAGTCTTAACAACTCAAGTGATGATTGACTCATATGAAAGAACAGCTGCTGCTCTCTCAAGATTACTGAGGCTGCAAGGTACATGTGGAGATCATCTAGTCAACCCCCTCCTTTAAGGAGCCAGAGCAGGTCACTCCAGTTGTGTTTTCAGCATCTCCTAGGAGAAAGACTCCATAACCTCCACTCTGAGGAGCAAGATCCATTGATCAATCACCCTCATAGTTAATATTTCCTCATGTATAAAAGGCTTTTCTCTGTTTCAGTGTATTTTCTGTACTTCCTCCATGAGGTATTTATGCACATTGACAAAATCCCCCCTAAGCCTTCTGTATTCCTCATGTGTTGTGCTCCAAGCCCTTAATCACTAAGTAGCTGTTTACAAAAATTACTCCAGTGTCTCCCTGTGTTTTGTACAGAGGACCCCAGCACTGGGTCAGCACTCCAGGTTTGTCTCACCAGGGCTGAGTGGAGGGGAAGGACCATCTCTGTTAATCTGCTGGTCAAACTCTGCCTAATGGACCCAGGGAGACTGCTGGCCTTGATCACTGCTGGCCTTGATCCCTGCTGGATCACAGATAACTTGGTGCCAATGAGGGGCCCAGGTACAGGACTTTGCATTTCCATTTGCTGTAATAGATGAGATTCTTTGCCCATTTCTCCCCCCTGACAAGGTTCCTGTGAAGAGCAGCCCAATCTTCTGGTCCAGCAATCATTTTTCTACAAACTTGCAGGAGGTGGATTCTGTCTCATCATGCAGGTCATTAACTGAGATGCTGAACAACGGTGGTCCCAGTTTCTCTCTGTGGCACACACACCAAGGGCTGTGCTTTTCCTAATCCCATTCCTGCAAGGCTGGACACTGTCTGTATCCTTCCTAGGTCACTTGCCCCTGCATCCAATTACTGCATGCTTTCTTTACATGTGTGAGTTTTGTCAAAAGCTACTTGCTCATCTCTACAGATCTTCTGCCACCTTTGTTTGGCTTCTTGCACATAGGCATGGACTGGTCTTGAGCATGCAGGAGGTGATCCTGAAAAATCAACAAGATGTAATCATGAGTATTTGATGCCTAATATCCCAGTCTAAAGACATTCCTAAAATTACCTTTGCATTATATGCTTTAAACAGTGAAGAAAGAAGAAGATTATTTTTTTCCATTACTTAATTATAGTGATTGGCACAATAATTCTGTGGAGTATTTCCCAGTTGTTTGTTTCATTAGAATTCTCATTTTATGGAGCAAAAAATCTGGTAATTTTATTAAATGGTAGTTACTATCAATATCTGACCTTTGAGATGTTTCTTCATAGTAAATCTAAATCCTCTGGATTTTAAAGGGATTAAATAGGCTAACTGAGCATTTTTATACTTACCTTTGGCCTTAAAAGCTCTCAAAAAACATCCTCATTTTTATATATTCCATGTGCTTATCATTCAGTACTAAAGTAAATGTAGTAAATTTACTGAAATGGTATTTTGTATTTGTTCTCCAAAGCAAAAGTCTTAGGATGTGAATAAGTTTGTTATAAACAATGATTTGAAAAGATTAGGCAAAGATTAACCTTTTGCATTTTTTTGCCTTGTGACTGCCAAAGTATTATAGTTTCATTGTTTTTTTCCTAAAAGAATGAAACTTATGAATGAGAAGAACAGTAAATGATGAATAACAGACCCATTAAAATTGTTCATGAATGCTGGGGTTTTTTTCATGCAAAACTAAATATTCATACATTGAACAGTAATTTCCTAAATATTCATGTTGAACAAAAACTTCTCTGCATGAGTTTTTGCAAGCAATGAATATTAAGGAGCAGGAACCCAATCTGCAGAAACAGCTGTGCAGAGCTGAAATGAATGTTCACTTAACCCTATTTTTGTAGTAGATGTACAGCTCAATTTATCAGGAATATTACCCTCCTTACTTATCGCTTCATCAGGATGCACATATAAACAGCCAGGGCTCTTCTATTCCTTCTCCACAGCTCTGCCAGCTGCCATAAATCAGTGGTTTAGCTCTTGCCCCACATCCTGGTGTTATACAGAACTTGAGGTCTCAGGAAAGCAACTAGAGGGTAACTAATTTGTTTTCCAGATTGTTAGACTGGATTAGATGAAGCATTTTATAACATCCAATGGCTTTTGTTTTCTTGTCACAATCATTAAAGACAAAGTTCCTCAGTGCAATGTTACTGATTTACAGGATTGAAACGTTTTGTCATTTTTGGGAAGCTTGAATTTGTGAAGTAGAACTCTTGGTGTTACAGAGTAAAGGATTAATGCTGTCAGGCTAGGTGCATTACAACATTGATCCTCCAAAAGCTACATTTGATTTGGCTGAGTGACTTCAGCAATTTCACATGGAACATGACCTTACAAAAAGAGTAAAACCAGCCAGTGAATGACTAAATGGTTAGCCCAGGTAGTAAATTTGCAACAAACTGAAGGAGGAGTAGACAATCAAAAGGATAATTGTACTTTCTTACTAGTAAAATAAGAAGGTGGTCATGAATAAAGAAAGCAGATTGTAAAATCTTTTTTTCTGAGTTTGAAAAAGCATCCTAAGGCTTGTGGCTTAGCCACCTATCATAATTTAACCCCAGCCAGCAACCAAGTTTCACACAGATACTCATCCACTCACCATCAGTGGGGTGCTGAAGAGAACTGGGGAGGGTAAAAGTGATAAAATTAATGGATTGAGATAAAGACATTTTAACAGGGAAACAAAAAGCCTTGCTCAAAAGTACAGTAAAACAAGGAATTCATTCATCACTTCCCATGAGCAGGCAGGTGTTTGGCCATCCCCAGGAGGGCAGAGCCCCATCACATGTAATGGTAACTTGGGATGACAGATACCATTGCTCTGAACATCTCCCACCCCTTGTGCCCCCTCAGCCCACTCACTGCTGGGATGGTGTGAAAGGCAGAGAAGGCTCTGACTCTGTGCAAACACTGCTCAGTTATAATGAGAACACCCCTGAGTGATCAGCACTGTTTTCAGCACAAATCCAAAGCACAGCCCCACACCAGGCTCTGTGAAAAAAGTTAACTCTATCCCAGGCAAATCCAACACACTATTCAGTATACAGAGTTTTGAAAAAGGTGAGGTCTGCCACAGCCCTATTGATTTGATAAACGACTGAATGCATTTCTTATAAGCTAATTTGATATCTTAAGTAAAAAACAATATCCTAAATTACATATAGCTCCATTCTACATGTAGGCTGGTTTTAAGTAGTTTCAATGAATGTTAAAGATTGCTGTCATCAGTTTACAGTATGCATGAAGTATGTAAATATCTGTAATTTTCAAATGCTCAAATGCCATTATTTCAAAAGTAAAAGTTATTTCAACAGTAAAAGTCAGCAGCAGAAAACTCACAAAACAAATGAGATATGTTGAGAAACTGGAGCATTAATGGCTAGTGACTCAAACCAATTGGCCCTGTGAAGGCAGCCAGTGCTTTGTCAGGGCTGGGTTTGCAGCCCTTGAGCTGAGCTGGACAGCTTTTGGGTTGAAACCTCTGATTCTCATAAGAGCACTCACTACTGGTGGCTACAAGCTAGGTTTTGAGCCAGCTAAGGGAGAAGGACAAAAAGAAGTAGATGCTGCAAGGTGGGATATTGCTTTTTATCATGCCAATCTCCTCTCTCATAGAACTGGACCAGCTGTAAAACTCTCCCCCATCCTGCAGAAGGTACTGGGACATTCATATGTAGATCTGAAGGTATTTGTCCTTTTTGATGGAGCAAAACTGGCTCAGCTATACTGACATGAGAGGCAGCTGTCTTATCTCAGAAGAGGTCATACATAACCAAAAGGTATTAAGTATCTCCAGACTCTTTTCTGGGGCCTTCCACCAGAGGACTGCATAAATCCAAAATGTCGCAGCAGATCTGCAGTGTTGCAGCAGACAGTGTAAAACTCCTGTGCCAGGGAGGCACCTGGGTGTTCTCACATAAATCTGAGCTTTATTAACCCATTCAACTCTGTATTACATGTGCTTTCCCTCACCCTCCACAGGTCAAGACTGTGGCCATCACTTTGATCACTTTGGACACGGAAATTGCAGCAATCAAGTCTCACCAGGTCCTCAGGCAATGATATCTTCCTGCTCTTATCCTTTCTTTCTCCTCTTTTCTTTTCTTTAAACATTTTCTGAAGTGTTATTTTTGTATTGATATAGTACTATTGATAATAACCAAAATGACTACATAATAATTTCCATTGGGAACAAATTGTTCTAAAATAAACCCTACATATATATATATATATATATGTGTGTGTGAAAATATTATCCTTCAGTGTCATTTCACTCTAGTTCTCCCCAAGGGATCTATTAACAAGAACCTGAGTTGCCCCATTAGTCATAATAGATACTTTCAAAGTAGAACTGAGAGGTTGTGGTGAGAAGGTTCCTGATGGATCCCTCTAGGAGGTAAATGGAGAAATGCAGTTTCTGAGATCTAGCCTAGCTAATTTCCCTAATCAGTCTCCTGATTTCATTATTTTTACAAGCAATTATCTCAGATATTTCTAGAAGAAATGGCTCTTAAGATAAATATAAGTACCTTAATTTAAACAAAATAAAAAGCAAAGCATAACACTGACATTAGCTTTAAGACTTCTGATAGATTTCAAACATAAGCAAAGAATTTTATCACCTTATACCAAAAGGAATCAAAGATCATCTTACTTCATATTCTGATGTGGTTAAAAGTTTAAAATTAAAAAAAAAAAGAAGCAAAGAAATAAAACAAAAAAAAGGGCAATGCATGTATTTTTTTAAAATCTACTTTGACGATGAGGTTCTTCTGAAGAGAAATTGTGCACTATGAAATGTTTTCTAACAACATTTCCTTTTACAAAATGTTTATTTAACTTATTTGATGAGAGTGCTCAAGTTTTTTTGCCTCTAAAAAGTCTGTTTCATCTTGTAAGTTTAATTTTGTATACAAAAAATTCTAATATATTTAAAATAATATAGACAAAATTACGGAAAAGGTTAGAAATATACTTCCAAATGACAAAAAAGAGTGAAGAGGGTTTATTCTACTATGTCTTCCCTTTTTATGAATACACTCTATTCTGTCTCCACATTTTGTTAAAATACTACTGAATTATGTAATCCATGTGGTTTTTAATCACATTTCACTTTTACTATTTCAGCTTGTGCCCTATCTATAAGATGTTCAATTATTTCTTTTATATTTTTATTTGCAGAGGATTTTTAAAAAATTATAATGGGCCTTTATATTATGAAATAACATTAACATTTCACAGTTTGAGTAGCTCTGAGAATTTCTCCAGCTTTGCCAAATTACTCTTTCATTATCCTGGATGGTTAATACAAAATTTTCAAGTAACCATTTTAAAGTATGCAAAGTCAAAAATCCATTTAAGAAAACCAAACTTTTTACAGCAAAAAAGGACTTCTCATGATTTTTTTGTTGTTGTTTTTAAAATGAGTTGTACGAATTGAGGGTTATGTCAGATTACTTGAAGAAAATGCAGATCAAGCCTTCTAGAAACCCACTGACACTAATAATTATGAAAGCAATTAAATATTTAATTTGCTGTTTCACTTCTGAAAATGCCAAGCTCTATTAAACCACTACAAATACAGATTGCATCATACTTTTAAACTTATGTGCTCTCAACTGGGGGTTGTTAGCTCTTTGTCAATAAAAATCCCTAGACAAAAATTTTCACTAATTTGTATCCATTATCTCCTTTATAGTAATCAATATTCACACGTTCATTAAAGAAAATGTTGAAATGTTTTGTGCAAAATAGATAAGAAATATTATGCCTTAAATAAAAGTCAATATTTTTATTTAACTGAAACTGGATTTCACTACAACCTTGCAACCTATTAAACTTTTCAAAGGGTAAGAAGCTTTGATCATGCAAACTTCCAATGGTATCTGGTCTAATCTGTGCTTTCTTTCAACTATGAACAGCCTCATTAAAATATTGCCAGTTAGAGGGTTTGAGAAAGAAGGAATACCTACCCCAAACTGATGGGAGAGGAAAGAATATCAACTAAACAGACACACTGGGTGGTTTAGTTTTAAAGATTTTGCATACATGTTCTGACGGTACTAACTCGCTTTGTAATTCATTGTGAAGAGTCAAGCATCAAAACCAAAATTGTTTCTCATACTTAGGTGGTATTTGCATTAAATTACTGTTAGCACAGAATAAAAAAAGAACTTTATGACAAGCCACAACCTCCAAACAAAGCCACTGCTGGAAAATTTAAAAAGGCAGCACGAAATGCCAGTGAAGGTCTCAATCTGTTTAATCATGCCTAAGGGTTGCAAAGTCACCCTACAGATGCAATGATTGTCTACAAATAGATTTTGACAGGTAATTTCACTGAATACTCCACCCCCGTTTTAACTTCATGAGTCCAGTCCTATATCCAATGAAATCACCTGGCAGTTTGCAGTTGATTACCACGGGAATGTGGTTCACTGGCTTCTGAGAGCAGGGAAAGTAAGCGGATTTGGCAGCATTTCAAGTTGTTGAACATCACAGACAAGCCGTGGGAACATCAGCTCGTGCTCTTGCTTGTTCAGCTTCAGCTGACATGGAATACACAATGGATTTGGGAGCACTGCTTGAGCCTGCCCACGTGTGAATCAAACTTCTAGACTGGAAGAAAAATGAGAAACAAAAAATGGAAAGGCCACAGGAAATGTGTTGTATCCATGTAACAGCTTCAATAAACCAAAGCAAATGGCAGGACAAAATGGACATTGAAAATATATCAGAGGAAGGAAGCACATCCTCAGTCTCCTTTCCTGGCCTCTGGGCTGTGTCATGTCTGCCTCCTCCTCACTGAGCTTCCAAGAGGATTTGATGGTCTTCTACTTTTCCAATTACATCCTGTTCCAGGCCAGTTGTACTGAATTACACGGTCTCTCTGCCGCAAGGGAGACCTTGGTGCTCAGCACCACACACACCAACCCTCACACTTCTGCTGCAGCATACGGAACAGGATTTACATCTCTGTGGATTTGCTGTTACTACCTGCTGTCTCCTCCTCAGCTATGTAAAAGCTAAGGCACCAGTTTTGGTCTGAAACGTGTCTTTTATCTGGAAAGATTCCGAATGTGAAGGGAAAAAAAAAAAAAAAAGCAATTGAAACAGGCTAGAATCTTCTAAGAGAGAGAACAAGGCCCTGGATCTTTAAAAAAAAATAATATTTTCTTTTATGTCCTCTAATTAACAGTGAAATTCTGCACTCATAGCCCAACCAAAATTCTATTGGACTCTATACTTAGTGGCTGTTAAATTACATCTATAATTAATATACACAGAAAATGTGAATAAGATTAAAAATGTCAGCATTTGTTTGAAGTGGCAGAAAAATTAACACACATTTAAAATTACATTTCTATTCCATTTTATTATAAAGCTCTTTGTTTTATTATATTATATCTTGAGGCTCTATTGAGACAGATATCCTGATTTCACAAGTTTTGACACTAGAGCTTGTTTAAAGATTGAAGAGCAAACACTGAATACTTGTTTCTATATAATTTACAGCTTTCAAAGGAATTGTTTGCCTTTTCTGTACGAAATAATTGGAATGAATACTTTGGGTTATTTAGTCAGCATGTTTAATACCCAGTAATAATAGCCCTGATTGAATGGTATCTGGATTCCCCCTGCTCCCCTCGGTTGAATAAAGTAAGATTTCAAATTTAATTTTTTTAAAGCATAAGAGAAAGTATGTTAGTTCAGAACTTTCACTATTTGAATAGTTTTTTGTGATGGTTTGCTGTAGAACAACTTTGACATGAATGCCCACCACAGTCTTTCATGCAGTCCTTGCAATGTAGAGTAACAGACACTAATGTTCATTAGCAAAAATATTTTTCATCCTGTGGTTGGCCACTGGAAGAGGTTTCTCAGGGAGGTGGTCACAGCACCAAACATGGCAGAGTTCAAGAAGCATTTGGACAATACTGTCAGGCACATGGTGGGATTTTGGGCTGGATGTTGAACTTTGATGACCCTTGTGGGTCCCTTCCACATCAGGACAGTCTATGATTCTATGATTATTTACTGTAATTCAAAATACATAAATGAAAAAATTCTAATCACTGCAGAAGGAGCTAACAGAGGTAAAGGTGGCTTTTCTCTCCTATTGGGATTATCAGTATTGGCTGGAAAACTATAATCTTGTTTCTATTCAAAGAAATTTACTGCATAGTCTTATAAATTCCTTTCATTCATCATTATTAATCATTAAAACACTAATTGCTGAAAAATTATCCCATATTTTCTGCCATAAACAAAAGCCCTGATGTTATATGCAAAACCCAGTGGAGATTAACATGTGAATGAATAATGACTCAGATCCTAGGTCAGACAATAAGTTTCTTCTGGTTGTAAACAAATATTATGACCCTTTCACTCTGCCTCTAAAGCAGCAGGACAAAATAGGAGTATCACTGACTTTCACTTCAGTAGGCAACACACAGCTCTAACTCTAACATTTAGGGATTTTATTCACTGCAGGTGACATTTTGATATCTAATTAAATTGTTCTTTAGAGAAAGAACATCATAAAGCTGGCTTCAAAAGACCATGAACCTTGTTAGTTAAGTACTTGCTCCTTAAAAAGTGCATATTTTATGGCAGAAGAGTTCTGGGGGGTAAACTTTCTGTATAAATGAATTTCAGATATGATTTTTCCAAACTGATCAAAAGGCTGCAGACAGAAGCTCGTAGACTGTATCCAGTTGGTTTGTTTTCAGAGTGTATTACTTTAGAACAAACATCTTAGCCATCTTAGCTATGTCATTTTCCTGATTAAATATTATATCTATTGAATGATACTGCACACTGTCTTCACCTCATTACATTTATATATATATATATGCACATATATATAATTTGTTATATAAGAGAATACCATTAAGTCTGTTTAAAAAATCTATGAAATCCAGCAGAATGCTGGATTTATGCACCCTGGAGAGTTCAGGCCAGTTCCATTTACTCAAAAACTGTCAAAAAAGAAAAGTATTTTCTTCAAAGAGATATGAAAGATGAGGCACCAAGGGGAAGGTTACATTACTGTCTATAATTCATTGGACTAATACCTCTCACTAGCTTTTGTAAAACACGCAATCCAAATAAAGAGGAAATGATGCTATTTCTGCTATTGTCTAATAAAGCAATCACAAAAGCACTCCTGAAATTTTCCAGAAGTCATTTTCATAAATTTTCAGATTTATCAGATATTTTAGCAAAATCAGAAGTCAGTATTTACTTTTCATTCCCTTTGAATTTACATGGTGTGCCCTCCCTCCCTTTTTTAAATCTGTACATTTTCTAATGTGAATGAACCATTTATTGCATTCAGAATGTTTTATTTCACTGCTCACCTGACATTCCTGTGGGACATAAAAGAACTATAGCAGGCATTTGCTAGTAAAAATAAAAAAAAAAAAGGAAAAAAGTGCAGTTTGCTTTTTCTTTCTTGTTTTCTCAGCACTGAATCCAGAATGGTAAATACTGGTCAACAGCTTGTATTTTAGATAAATACAAAATAACAAAAGAACCCCAGTGGAACTCTATAGATAAATTCAGATTCTTGATTTAAATTCAAATTTGCATCTAGGGTTTATTTTGTGGCATAAATCCATCACTAAGCTGGCTCAAGGTCAGACTGGACAGCTGAGCAACCTGATCTAGCTGAACATGCCCCTGCTCACTGCAAATGAGGTTGGACTATCTGACCTTTAAAGGTTCCTCACTACCCAAACTCTTCTACTGTTCGATTTTACAAGACTTCTGACCTGTACTGAACAGGAAACATACATCAAACACCTGGTTTCTGGCAGATTCAGTAATAGATCAGAGCAACCTTCCTTCATTTTCTTATGTGATAATCCAAATACACCATATCTGCACAAATGTCTTCATTCAATTTAATCCATAAATGTTACTCGATGATATAATTATTTACACAATTTCTACTATTCTCCTACTATTGTGCATTTGGCACTAATCTACTACTTAAATCTTACCACTTTCTTCTGCATGTCTGCTCATTTTTCAGAATTCAATCTGTTTATCTAATTTAACAAGACTATCCTGATCTTAGATCCTATCTTCCAAAACAGCTGCTATCCTGCTCAGTCTGTGGATCAAAATGAAAATTTGAAAACTGCAGAATGAGGTTTAAGGTTTTGCTAGGACCTACTGTTTTCCTCTTTTAATTTATTATTTGAGGGTATTTTTTGTTTTCATCTTGTTTGGGGTTTGGAATGTTTCTATTTTTCTAATATTCACCTGATTAATAAAACAAATTGAAATAAGTAACAACTATGGATTTTTTTTTTTTCCGTATAGGATTCATTCTAATGAAATAGCTCAGTTTGTCTCGAAGTGCACAAAATTACTTTTCCTCTGTATTACATACATGTAATGACACTGTTGGTGAAAGATCTTACAACATGGGCAAATCACAGTGAGATGTTCACTCCGAAAAAAGTGTTACTTGTCATAGAGACTGTATTTTTATTTATTCAGAAAAACCATCATCAGAAGGAAACCAACAGCAAAAAAAATCTGTCTCTTCCTAGTCCCTCAGGTCTACAAAGCTCACCCTTAGTAACTCCACCCTAGTTTTCTCAGCTGAACACACATTTTGGAGTGATTTTTGTCTATTTTTAGAATGGACACACTGGGTCAAAGTCTAATCCAGTTGTCTGTAAGATATACTTTAAAAAAGTGAAAGCAAGAGAAAGTGTTTGCTACAGTAAGACGTGACTTCAGCCACCCTGAGGCTTAGACCCTTCCTGAGCCAAATGTGATGTTTTTGTGTTTAATAAGCTTTAATGGGTTCTACATCTGTGAATTTGTCTATTTAGTTTTTTTCAAGCTCAGCTTGAAAAATTTTTCATGTGCTGTAGCTGCAAGTTCTACAGTGATCAAAAAGGGCTGAAAGGTGGGAAATACACATTGAAAAGCAAATACATGGGCTTGAAAGGAAAAACAATATCCATCATCCACAAAAGGCCATCAAGATGGTCAGAGGAATGGAGCCCCTCTCCTACGAAGAAAGGCTGAGAGAATCAGGATTGTTCTGGAACAGAGAAGGCTTCAGGATGACCTAATTGTGGCCTTCCAATGTCTGAAGGGAGCCCACAGGAAAGATGGAGAGAGACTGTTTACAAGAGCCTGGAGTGACAGGACAAGGGGGAATGGCTTCAAACTGACAGAGAGGAGGTTTAGATCAGATATTGGGAAGAAATCCTTCCCTGTGAGGCTGGTGAGGCACTGGCACAATTTGCCCAGAGAAGCTGTGGCTGCCCCATCCCTGGAAGTGTTCAAGGCCAGGCTGGATGGGGCTTGGAGCAACCTGGTCTAGTGGAAGGTGTCCATGCCCATGCAGATCTTATTTCAGTAATCTTCATCATACTTGACAGGCAGGGACAAAAGATTCCAGTGCAATGCGAAGACTCAGGGCCTAAATCTGCTGTTGTAACTGGGGAGAGAAGGGATTTATATGCAAATCAGTATTACTTAATCAATATTAAAAAAAAAAGTGGAAGATGTAGAAATACTGTCATAAAGTAACACAAGAACTTAAGTGTCAAGAGATCTCAAAACTAAATGCTAGTGCTAAAATAGCAGTTAAATTTTATGTTGGGAAATGTATATAACGTCTTATCCTCAAAAACCCCAAACATCAAAACAGTCTCTCAAAACTGCAATTAAAATACTGCCTCATTCATCTTGTTTGAATCATTCTGCCCACTTAATTATATTTTGGAGGTATTCCCTCTGAGTGCCATTTTTCTACACGTTTCCTTTTATCTCCATCTGGAGTTTGTTTACCAAAACTCGCTCCATTTCTCTCAGGCTTCACTAAAATGGATTAATGATGTTCATTACAACATATGATATTTGCAGGCTTTACCTTCCCTTCTGCATGGAGCTTTTCCTCAGGTTTCCTTTCAGTCTATTCTTTCAGGTGTAAGGCAAACCAGTCACAAACCATTGCAAAAGAAGAAGTATAAGAAGATATTGCAAAAACAATCTCCATTCATTCACCCATTTCAAAATATTTTTAATGACACATCTAAAAATATATGTGAAAACTGTATTTGTATGAACTGTTACTCTTAGACTTACTGCTTGAAGCAGCCTAACTGCTGTATGAAGAAAATACATCATTATTTCTGTGTAACACTTCTACAGCAAGGACAAGTTTTTACTAGCCCAGAATTTAAGATGAGATCCTTCTTTTTTTTTTTTTTTTTTGCTTGCACTTTCTTGCTGTAATGGTCTAAAGGCAGTCTAAACAAATCCAAACAACAGCAAAAACTGATGAGGAAAATTCTCTAAGATCTCCTTGTTCATTATTTTTTTTTCTTGTTGATCTCCTCAGTTAAAGCAAGGTTTACTCACTTACTGTTTATTCTAATTGTGGAACTTTCCTGTAACACATTTTCCATTACTTGGGTTAATAAAGATATCATGCCTGTGTTTGGTCACCCTGTCCATATGAGTAATGTGAGGATACAGGGAAGGGAAAAGAGAAGAAAAAGTGTGGGAAGAAGAAAGAAATAGGCAAAGACTCTCTGAACTCTATATTTAAAAGCCTAAAACCCCTAATCTCCATTAGAAAAAGCAGGAATGGGTAAAAAGCTGGGAATAGAAATCTGTCCAAAAAGTTGATTGAACAGCAGACCTTTCCCAATATTAACCAGATAATTTAATATCACTGTCTGAACTCAGCTATCTCCACAAACATAAAGCTTTTTTATGCACACAGGAACATATAAGGAAGAAAGGAAAACCATTTTTTCATGAGGTGCTTGAACCTGTTTTTCCTGAAATCTAATGCTCTATCCCACAATCACATTTTGTCATTTTTGAGTACTTTTTTGACATTATTAATAAAGAACTACCATAAAATTATGCCATGTTTAGCTGCAAGTCAAATTGTCAGGAAAAAAATAATATGCCATTCTATTAGGCTATTAGCATGTGACCTTCCAGGATAAATTGCACATCCATGGCACAACCAAGGCAGTAATGACGTGCTTCGACAATAATTGTACCAGTTCCCACACTGCCCTTTGGGTACCAACAGAGGTAGCAGCCTTCCCTGAAGTGCAATAGTAAAATAAATAAGCAAGCAAATAAACAAGCATTATCATGTTTTAGGACATATCAATGGTCAGAATGTGTGCACTGGGTTACTTGCTGAAAAGTATGTCTGGCTGCAAGTCTTTACAAGGGAAATGTGACTGTGTTCATTAAAAAGTGCTGTGAGCAGTCTCAGTTTTCGTAGAAACTGTGCGCCAGCTACATACAAATGGCTGTTTCTACCCTTTCCTCATAGATTTCCCACCATGTAAGTCACACTTCCCACTGCCCACAGGCCTTCTGAGTAATGTCTTTACCCATGCCTAAAAACTACCCAGCTCCAGTGTAAAACACAGTGCGATTAGTCAATATGCAGGGGTTTTTTCTGTACATCAAGAACCCAAACCTTTAGCTTATGTGCACTACAGGTCGTGTTCCATCACTGCAAAAAGAGAACTGCACTCGCCTGAGGACTAAAGAGCTAGAAGCACACGAAGTCAAGGACGTTGCATTGGAAATGTCTTGACACTTATAGTGCTTTTCCTTTAACTCAGTAGGTTTTTCTGTATCTTAAGTGAAGAAAAGAAATTTCCAGGGACTCTGTTGTGTCATAGTCTATCAGAATGAAGAAATTTTTAAAGGCCAGAATCAGTGAAGCTTCTTAAAGTAATGAGAGCTCTCTGGAAGGTGGCTCAAAATGGCCTTCAGCAAAGCAGAGTTACTCAGGAAATAATAGATTGAACTCCAAACTACCTGAAAATCAAATGAGAAAATGCAGAACAGTGTGACTTGCAAAATAGAAATGTAAGATAGGTCCTAATATCTTAGAACCATGGGCTATATATTTAATCTCTTCAGCTGGCATTAGGAAATGCTATTTAGAACTATGCAGAGCATATAAAAACAATCCTCTTCCGTGGTCTGTTCTCATACTTCCTGGGCAGCCATAACTGTGGGAGGGTTCCTGGTATGTTTCTGCCTAACCCTGTTACTCATTTCTGGACCTGCCAACCAGGAATTCATCTAATCCCTCAAACCTGCTAATTACAACTTCCCCAACAATTTCCAGCGGCAAGAAGTCTCACAACTTTATTTTTTGTTTTGTAAGCTATCTGTCTCCAATCAATCTCACTAGTTTCACCAAGTGCTTCCTAGCTTTTGTGCTGTGGCTGCTCAAAAACGAAATCCACATCCAGTACGCATGGCCGCATCATGACTTTGCAAACCCCTGCAACTTGCCTGTTGGGAGATTCCACTGGGCCTGCCCTGCCCTGGTCTTGTCAGGCTGAGCCCGTATTTCACTTTACAGAAGCCATATTGCCACTTTCCCAGCAGGCTGTATTTCCATGCACTCAGTTTTCTTAATTCCCATGACAGACTGTGCCCTCTTACCTGTGGGAGCCAGGCTGGTCTGAGGCTCCCAGGACTTCCTAGAGCTCAGAAGTGGCAAGATTTACACAAAGAACCTTGTAAGCCTATAGAAACAAAAGAAATCTATACTGTTTTCCAAAAAATCATAACTCCACAACCTAAACAAACAGATATCCCTGTATATTTAGCATGATTTGAGTATAAACTCCTGTGCATTACACTGAATAGGCATGAATAGAGCATGTGCTTGAAGGCACCAAATATTGCCAGCTGAAGAAGCCACACTTTTGTAAACATTCCCTTGGCACAGCAACCAAGCACCGAGCTCCAGCAGTAAATATAATGAGAATTATTACCTACGGTAGTGCCCCAAAGTAGTCTGTTATTTACTGTGCTTCAAAATTCTTGTAGAAAAGTCATTCCAAGAAAATGTCAGAGTGTTTCTGTGGAAAAGTGTACTGAGCAAAGTTGAAGCCTCTGAGAATTTGACACCACAACAACAGTTTTATACAGACTGCTCATCAGATTCCATTAATTCTTAATGGTCTTGATTTTAATAAAAATTTTAAAAATGTCACGAGAAACAATGCCAGTCCAGCTGAGACAGGAAACCTGATTTGAAATACCCTCTTTAAAAATCAGGCTGAAATTTTGCTCACGGTCTGTTAACTTGCATTCCATCAGCAAATGTTAGCTTGACCTAAAATGAGTTTCTGTGAATCAAACACCGAATATGGGAAATTCCAGAAACTTTATAAGTAGGTTTTGCATCATCAGAAAAAGTTAGTGTTTTGATCCATGATTCCTTCCTGCTCTATTACTAATAAAAGATTCACTAAATTATCTTCAAAAAGGTCAAAATGCTAATTAGGAAATTTTCTTCTATGATAGATCAGAGATGTGGGACAAATTATTAGATCTGCTTTTTCTGGAGTTCAATTATCCATTTCTTCATCTTAAAAATATAATCAAATTCAAAATAAAAGCTTAATTTTGTGTGTTAAAATTTCTTCTTTTTTAATTGGATAGAAAATTATCTTGAAAGGTTTGAGTTTACATAAATTACATTTTAGTTAAATTTATGTACAATTTTACATGTATTGTTACTATTTTCTTATCAGCATCAATACAATAGAATTGGTTATAAAATAATTTTAGAAATAACCTTCAAATCAATTAGTGTACTAATAAGCTGAGATATGAACATTAAAATAAAATGCATGTTTCTAAGCTAAGAAGAATTCAAATACAGCAATATTTGAAGAGTAAGGGAAAATATCATTTAAATGACACAATATAATATCCCTGTTCAATCTGAATTTTAGAAATGAAGAATCACCCAAGAATTTATAACTATAATGATCCATCTATTTTCCTCACATATACAATAATTAAGAAAATTATTATAATGCCTCAGGAAACTGAAATACCAGCATTTCTTATTCTTATTGACATGTTAATTTAAGTTAGTCAGATATACTGAAGATGTGTACTATTGCACAAAAAGTAATCTTGAATCCAAAACTACAGAACACACATAGTAAATGCCATAAACATCTTTGGCTTAATTGCAACACCATTTAATACAAGCTTTTATTATAACAGCATTTTTAGTAAAATGGCAGGGAAGCAGAATTAAGTTTTTACACTGATAGTTCCCATCTCACCTTCAGGATCAAAACTGAACTATTTATAACCACTAGAAAATTGCCACAAGCTATAAGGATGTCATGCACTTAATGTGCTCCTGATGACAGACAGTGTGAAAAAAGCTTCCCAAATTTTTTTTATAATTAGTACAGGATTAAAATGTCCAGATATGTTAAAAATAAAAAGAAATACCAAATCCTTGAAGTCAAATTATGATGTAGCCTGGACTCTGCAATCATAGGCTCATCTATCATCAGCTGAGAATTTACTCAAGTTCTCATTTTTCATTTCTCCCAGGTATGATGATATGTTCAGGTATTAACTCAGCTGATAATGAAAGATAATTAATTCATGTTTCTTAATAATTGCAGAATACAGAGTCAAAAGATATATATATTCATACAGACTTCATAGGTTTGGTCTTTTATGTAGATATAGAAAACATGAAAAATTTGAAACAATTTTGTCGAACGCATACATGTATTCTCTAACACCAGAGACAAATGAAAAACACAAGAATTTAATGAAACCTCCTTAATTATTTTTTTGATGGAGTTATGTTCGTTAATCTGTGGTTTGGACTGTGGGAAATGAAATGTGAGTTTTTAGCCAATATATTCCTGGCCTTGTTTTCGAATCACAGAAACGTTTAGGTTGGAAAAGATCCCTAAATTCTTTGAATCTAACCCAGCACTAGTAAGTCCGCCACAAAACCACGTCACCAAGCACCACAGAGCTACAGAGCTTTTATCTCCAGGGCTTCAGTAACTAAGGAATCTTGTAAGCAGATATTTCTGCCTTATTCTGAAACCACTGATTTTTAGTAATTTCTTGAATGCATATCGCCACTAAAGAGATATAATCCTTAATGAAGAAAAGGCATTAGCCTAAAGTCTGGTTAGAGGAAACATCTACACTCAGCATCTCCTATGGTGAGAATACATCCAGCTTTAATGTATTTTTAGCATGTACAATGTATTTTATTTAATCTCTTTGTAGGCTGCAGCCCTGACAAAGAGTGATTATTATTTTAGCTGCTTATAAGAAGAAGTGACACACCCCACACTCTGATGAGGACAACACACAGCCTTGCTGCCTGTGAACAAAGTCCCAGCATTGTTATGACTTTGGCCCAGTTAATTGAAAAAAAAAAAGGCATCAATGTGATATATTGCATAAACTAAAGATAAGACTGTGCAATAGCCAAGGACTCCAGGGAAATGTGAAAAGTGAGAATAAATGTGCAGAAAACTGACTGCTAACAGCTGCTTATAGGGACTCATCTGGTACTTGCACAGAAGTAAAAACATACCAGAGCTTAGACTATTATATTAGCCCAGAAATGATTGCTATGTAAACAGAACTTTTCCGTATTCCTCCTTCTATAGAGTAGAAGTTTCCCAAACAAAAGATAGGTCAGAGGTTAATCTTTTGGGATCTCTGCCTACAGCAAGGGGTAAGAACCCCTCAAAAGGATTGCATGACATCCTATTATTTAACCTTTGAATCTGTGTCAACAAAATAGCATCAAACTTAATTCATTTCAAAAAAGTAACAGAACCTTTACATACCTTAAAATGTATAGATGCCATTTACTAGACACTCTGTGTAGTCTGAGACATAAAATTGATGGCAAGATGTAAACTCCCAAACATTATATCACCAGCCCAGTACAAAGGCAGTTTTATGAACAGAGCATTGAGCAGAAGCATGTCACAGCTGTGCCAAACAAATGATCTCTGAGAAGATTTACAAATGCTGGAGTAAAAATGCAAAACATAAAAAAAAAAGACAGTCAAACATTCTAGATGAAACAGGTTGTACTAATTCCTCATTTTTGCTGTAGCTACTCATTTTGTTTCTAAGCCAAATGTGAGGTGCCACCGGTGTAATAGAACTTACTATCAATAACTCATACTGCTATAGCTTAGACCAAATCTCTCCCCACATTCTGTCAAAATGAATGTCTTGTGGCCTAGAAATTCAGTCTTTAATGAATAGTGATGTCTGACGTTGATAGCAAATATCTGTTCGGTGGATGGAAGACTTCAATATGGTTTCATTGGAACCAATTCTTGGAAAGAAGAGTCTAGTTTTGGTGGTTCTGAAGCTTTCTAGACATCTATTGAAGAAGAAACCAGAGACCAAAGCCATCCAGTGATTGTGCAGCAGGTGTCCTGACATTATTTTCCAGTGACCTCTTAAGCTGTGTGTCCATGATTTCTTTCCCCTGGAAATCAAAACACCAAGGAAAATACTGTGCATGTAAACATTCGATGTAGCCTCCAGACACATCATGATTACAGTTTTGGAGTCTGAGGACAGGTTTGCAGCTAACAAATACCTAAAAAGCCCTATCTACCAGGCTGAACTCAAAAATCAAGTAGGTAACAACTGTGAAACAAGACACTTAAATGCACTTAAGAAAAACTTGAGAATTACACTTAATCAGACAAAGGGTCTGTCCAGTGCCATGTGTATCCTCAGTAAAACCTACAAAAGGATGCCAGGGGATGAACAAAAATAGGCAGGTATACCTGATGTTTCTGGTAAAAGTGTTCCTTACCTCTATTTTCATTTTATGAAGTTCTCACAGACCAAGAGTAGTCTTTCTGATGCAGCAAGTCTTTGCAAACTACTCCTACACATATTTGTCCAATCTCACCTGCAATTTTCATCAATTTAAGCATCCATGTTCCACTATTCCAATGAGTTCCACAGACTCATTCTCTGCTATATGAAGACCCACATCTTGTGTGTTTTGCATCAACTCTGACTGGGTTGTTTTGAGTCCCACTGCCTGTATTGAAGGAAGTGGGAACAATTAATCCCTATTTCCTAATGCCTCTTTTGATGTTGTATGCTCTATAATACCCTAGCTCTCTCTCTTACAGCCTTAGCCTATCCAATATTTCCTCATACAGAAGATGCTTTTTATCTTTGTTCATGTATCTTTAGCAGCTTTCACTGAACACTTTTCTGTTCAGTTATTCTCTTTTAGAGGTGAAGTATGCAAGATATGGAGAATTTCCCCACTTTCATGTACAAGGTATGGACAACCTAGGAATTCTAGTGTATTAATAATACTCTCACTATTTCTTTTCATGAAGTCTCAGAAAGTCATAATATTTGATTTTCTCTTTTGTCTGCTCCTGTGCATTGAGCTGACATTTTCACAGGATTTTATTCCATAACATCAAGACCTTGCTTCTGAGTAGTAACAGGCAGCTTAAATCTTTCCACAGCATTCATATGTAAAATTGAATTTATTGCCCAGCCATTCAGTACTGTAAGGTGTCTTGACAATCTTTCACAGTCAGCACTTGTCCTTAGACTCTTCAAAAACTTAATATCATCAGCAATTTTGGTCACTTTACTACTCAGCCAGTTTCTTTGACTATGAATGTGTTCCACCACAAACCCCCTTGGAACTCCTCAGTTATAAGCTTTTATTCCTACCCCTTCTATCCAGTACATTAAAAATATTTAACAAATCAAGTGAAGATAAAGAAGAAATAGCGGAACAATATATATGTGGAAAGAAATGGTTAAGTAAACCTAGAGAACACGACTTATGCTTCCATGGGAAGTATTAGCTCTGGTTCTAAAGGTCTGAAAAGATTTATATAAAGTCATGAGTTCCTAGGGCTAAAAAAACTTCTGAAGTACATGTCAAAATGTAAAGAAACTCCATGTCGTTTCTGTGGCACCGAAAAAAATCAAAAATCTCGGATACAGTCAGCACTTATGAGCTCTGTAAAAGTATAAGGGTTTTTGGTATGAAGTCTGGTACATCTATTATACAGAAAATTTACAGCTCTCTTTTATCTACCTAATCTCAATGCCTCATAAACAAATGCCCTGGAGCAAAAGTAAATTAGTAGCTATCAAGGTTGCCTAAACAGAGATGCTTACAGCTGATTGCATTAAATTAACTGTTTAATTGAATACATTTGCCTGATTGAGTAAAA
Source organism: Irena cyanogastra (assembly GCA_013397155.1). NCBI lineage: Eukaryota > Metazoa > Chordata > Aves > Passeriformes > Irenidae > Irena > Irena cyanogastra. The sequence continues at coordinate 179,351 of VWZV01015309.1, read as the reverse complement.
CGACAATTGTGTCAATGTTTTTTTCTAATTGTGTTAGTTTGCACGGTTGGTTCACTGCCCTTTCTTGAGCTGAAAGTAATCACTAAATTTGTTGCTCATGAAGCTGTGATAACAAGCAGACGAATTGATATTCACGTTGCTGTCCACATATATTGAGTAGTAAAATGGACCTCCTTCTATCCTTTTAACCTCAAAGCTAGATCTATCCTATTAAAAATTGACATTGCCATCCTGCAATACCTGTGGGCATAAGAATGATAAGGAAAGGGTATGCAGGTTGCAGAGGAACAAATCTCACCCATTTTAAAGAGCTCAGAAAACACTCATACATCAGTGGAAGATCACTCTTCAGACTATCCTATTTTTTTTTTCTTTTTTATTTTATTTTATTTTATTCACTTTCCCTTGGGATGAAATCAAGAGCTCCTAACAAATATTTAGGGAAAAGAGGTGGAGCGAGAGGGAAGGATGAAACTTCATGCAGCTGATTCTGTTTGTTCTCTGTGTCCTGATGAAACAGCAGAAGTCAAATCCTTCATCTTCACAGCAGGACCTAAACTATGTGTGCTCTCATACCTTAAGCATCTCAAAAGCAATAAGTAACTACTGGGTAGTTGACTAGTCTGCAGAGAGAAAAAAGAGATTCTTTTTATCTCTCCCATTGGAAAGAGTCCCACTCAGACTCAGTGAGACTCACTGAATTTAATCAGTGAAATTTGGTATATTTCATTAAGTACGTATTAATTAAGACAAATATTTTTACTCCAGTGCAGACAAAAGAATACATCATACATGGAATATCAAAGTTCAGTTCTCTCTTCCTATGCTTATTTAATTAGCCTACAGAGAAACAGATTTGCTCTTTACCTCTTCTGTTGCCATCTTTTAAGAGACTCACTGGCCTTTCTCTTTCTCTTGTCCTGACAAGAAATTGTCTCCATAATTCTGCATAAAGTTGCATTTATGATGCAAAAAAAAAAAAAAAAATCATGTTATATGCAACAAAAATGCTTTTTGTGAGAAAATTTCAGACCAGCTCTCCTTTCGCCTAACCTGTGCCAAATAAAATTGACATTCACAACAACTTTATGTCTTTGTAGTAAAAACAAGATAATATCCATTTAGAAAGTTGCTGCCGTCATACATTACCTGCAAAAGCCAGCTATAATAGTTACTCCACACAATTAGGTAAATCCTGTTTCTGAATCAAAACTCAGACAAGCCAGTCAATAATCAGACTGCAAATGTAGACACAAAAACTTTTGAAGACAGGTATCTTGTTCTTAACAATTCATGTTTATTAACATGAGATTTGTTTGTTTGTACTGCTCTTTTTTACTGTGGAATAATGAATGTTTTTAATATATACGTTGCCCTGTTTGTAAACCACGATTTCTATATCAGTCTTTCTACTCCTACTGATTAAGTTACCTCCCTCACTGGTGATGGAATTGATATACATTTATTATACTGGGATTTTTCTGGCACTTAATGTTCTAAATAAATAAGCAATGTCAATAACTCATGCCACTACTGCAAATGTACTATTAAAAGTAAGCCAGTTCCCTGCCTTAATCTACAACACAGAACAAATGAAAAATGATTAAAATTATGCCCAGAGCAATGCTGACTACTTGTTCATCATGTGACAATGAAATCCTGTTTAAAATTTGAGGGGTTTAATGAAATACATTAGCAATTCAGCTGTAAGCTCTCCCCAGCATTATTTCTGCAGTTTTCCTTTCCCTTGGTGACACAGCTCAGAACCTGACACAGGGAGACGTGGTTTTCACCTAGAGGGCAGGTTTTATTGGTGAAACACTACCTTTTACTTATTTATTTATATTTTTGCTTCTGGAAATTCAGAATACGGTGCAAGAAAACTGACAGGTGCTTATGACCCCATGCAAGACCAGTAGAAAAGGAAAAAAAAAACAAAAACTCAACAACCCACAAAACCCATGTTTCTACTTTATCACACCCCCACATCTCAGCTTTTCTCCAGGTGATGACACAGAACATGACTAATCTTTTTCTCACCTGATTTTATCTTTCATTGTGTTTTCAGATTGACAAAACTTCCTACTGAAATACTGACATATGATTTCTATTCTACCTTTCAGTCTAGTGATATGGTGACTTAGTTTTAAACAATTTTTTGCAGGGACCGTGCAACCCTCTTTTGCTTTAAGCTCAGTACTGTACACATTCTGGATATCATAATCATTTCAGTGTCTTCTGATAAGTGTACAAAGCCTAAGGTGTTGAAAAAGTCCAAATATTGCAGGAAAATCCCATCTAGGCAAATGTATAGAATGTTCCGTGTAAGACAAAAAGAGACAGCAAGGCCTTTCAAACATCTCTGTTGAACTCAACTTATATTATTATCCTATCTAAGCATTTTTTTAAACTTGTTTCCTGCAAAATATTTGGAACGTCTTTAAGATTTCTGTTTCACTTGTTCTAAATGTATAAAAAATTCCATTTTTCAGCAAGGTATCAGGTATCAGACTGCAATGAAGGTTTTGTATTTCTACTGCATATAAAGGAAAAAAGTGCAACGAGTTCCTGCAAAGAGATTCCAGAAAGTCATATTAAAAAGATGTAAGTATCTATATGCATGTATATGTAAATTTTTGTATACTCTGATTATACACGTTGGGCTCAATCTCTCATCGTTAATAGGGGTCTGAAATACAGGAAGTAAATGTTGTATTCTTCTTTTGATTCTTTATGTGGGTAAGGCAATTCTAACCCTAAAAAAAAAAGGCATTTCCTCTCTCAAACATAATTTTAGAAGACTTTTTACTTTTTTTTCCCAATTTTTTTTTTCTTCCTCCCCTTCCATAATTTTTCTGCTCCAGTGGTACCTCCTCAGCTGGAGGCTGTCAGCCCAGGGAACATTACTAGCTTGCCTGGGATGGGTTTACATTCTGTTCAGCACATCTGCAATTTTACATCGTTGGATGAAATCTGGACATGAAGACGGGTTGAGACAACGTGTCTGAGGGTCAGAGAGGAATTCCAATAAAGCATACAGACAATATAGCTGCTTCAAAGGCCAGAGCAACTAATAAGGCTGAGCTACTGAAATCCTTCAGAAAGTAGCTTGTTCTGTACATCTTTCTGTCAGTGCCAGCAAGCCTGAACAGAAATATAGATTCTCTGGCTTTACAGAGAAAACAATACATTTTCTCAATTACATCTTCCCAGCATTTAAGACACAGGACCATAATTTCTGGACAGCCTTTTCTGCCCATATTTTTTCATTGCATCTTTTTACTGGATAGTAGTCACAATATCAAATTCTATCTCTTGTTTCCTGATAACCCACACTTTTGCACCTTACATTGATAACAGCAATGCTAACATGACTGACAGCATTGAAAAGTCTCTGCAAATCTTTTTTTTTTTTTTAATTTTCCTTTCTGCTGATAATGACATAAAATAAAGCGACTAAAGCCTGGGCTGGGGGAAAAGAATACATTCACAGGAGGATTAAGCCCAGCACCATTGTGGTGGAGGCCACAGCCCCAGGTTTTTCTGCTGCCAGGCTCACAAACACCCCTACACCAAAGCAGGGAAGGAGAAGTTTTGGGTTTGCAGCATGGCCTCTGGCCAGATGCAGTGAACACCTATCCTCCACTGGGCAGACTGGCCCAGCTGTGGGGCTCCCACCCCTGGAAGGCCACATCTGTGTGAGGGACAACACAGGGGGTGTCATGGCCCATCAAGGGCCCCCACCAAAGAGGTCCCCAGACCCTGCACTGCATGTGATACTACACGATGCAACAGGTCCACAGTCTCACAAGGGACACTGTCAAACTTGACCCCCTGCCAGGAGGTACCTGTGTGTTCCCACCTGCCCAAACGTGTATTAATCCATCGGATTCTGTATTTTTCGGTGGGGACCCTCACCAGAAGACCAGATGGAGGGAAGCAGTGAGATATCACTGGGATCCTTGGAAGGAAGTATGCTTCTACTTAATCTGTCTCTGTCACTCTCCCTGCTCCCTCCCTCCTTCCCTTAATCCTCCTGTGAATGTATTCTTTTCCCCCAGCCCAGACTTGGGTCACTTTATCTTATCTGTATTACCTTGCAGTCGAGGGCCTCAGTTAGAAGGCCCATTCAAGGTGTAGTAGTCTTCCATGCAGCTTTTGTTATACACCTTTGCTATAATAGGCAGAAGTCCTTCATAAAGATATTTAAGCCATAAACCATAACATGTCAGTCTGATACATTCCAGTTTTCAGGCATGTTATCTATCAAAAATGACCTGCATAGTATACCAAAACTTGGCTTATGTGGTATATCATTATATAGGCATGTATCTACATAAATTTATTTTCTCATTTATTTTCTGGGCACTCCCTAAGAAAGTCATTCTGTTTTTCAGAAGAGAAATTATCCCAGGAAAAAAATTCTGCAGAGTTATTATTATAATAAATAAAACATACCCGTGTTTACTTCGTGGGTTGAAAAAAAAAGAAAATACAAATATCATCTCTTTGTATTTCATCAGCAAGTGACCAAGTGCTACCAGTGACAAAACACTGGACTTACTACCAACCCTCACACAAAGTAGTACTTAATCCCTAATCAATGAGCCATAAAATTGCTTGGCTGTTTCCAAAGTTACCTTAGTCTGAAGCTGTCTCACTACCCTTACCTTTCTCTCTTTTCCCCTTTGCAGTCACTTGCATCTTTGATTGACTGATCACTTCTTCAGTCTTCTTCATTACCTCCTGCACTCCCCTACTCATCATGCACATAATTTCTTGTTCTTCCAGCCTTCCCTTGCAGAAGAGCAAGTCCACAAATACAAAAATTTCTCCAGAAATACTTAAAAACATATGGGAGTTCTACTTCTCTTCCCCTGTCCCCACATGCTTGTCTGCTCAAAACCCCTCCCATGCCCCATAAATAGTCCTTTCAAACACAAACCCAGCTGAATTTGCTACAGCGAGAAAGCATAAAAAACTACGGCTGGTGAGTATGGCTTGCAAGGATTGCTGGTTTGCAAGAAATTTTAAAAGTTTATTTTGTTCCTAATACAGAGAAACATCTTTAGTCAGCAGAGTTTCTCGTAGTCATTTTTTCTCTAAGCCTCACTCAACTACTTGAGGAAATGAACTATGAAAATACATGCAAAGAGCGCCATGCAAGTCTTGTTACCACCTGTTGTGAAATCAAGAAACACAGAAGAAAGAAAAGAATGTTTTAAAATGAAATGGGTAGGAAAAGGTAAATTTGGCTTCAAACCATAGTTATGCTACCAATTTTTATAAATTACACTAAAAATGTGTGTAGTCAGAAAGATAGCATTGTTCTCTTGAAAAGACAATGTGTCCATCTCAGGTAAAACTTGACCATCAAAGCTAAGTCTACCTCACTGTTTAAGGTCACTCTACACAGAAATGATATTCCTCTTAAGATCTAAACCCAGCTGAATCTTACATAGCAGCTTAGCTGAATTTCAGTGACTGAAAGCATTCATGCATTTGACACGACCTTGTCATGGATTTGGAATTTATTCACACATTGCAAATTCTCTGGCCTTTATTACCCATTAGTGCAGTCAAACCCAGGAATATATACAACAGAGATTTATTTTTTCTATTTTGTAATAGAACAGAGCACAGAGAACAAAAAATTTTCACTGAATCGGACAATTTTCAGAACTGTTGGTGAAGGAAAAAAAAAAGAAGTAATAATTAAGCTTCAGCCAATATTGTGTGCTCTTTTGGATTATTTTTCCTTATTTTTAAGCTAAGTCACAGCTTTTTATTGCTTGATGAGAGGTCTTTCCAAAAGCAAAATATGATTTGTTTAATTTCCATATGTCAAAGTAATATATGGTCTTTTTTTTTTTTTTTTGTGAAAGTAACAGAATAGCGTATTTCAAAACAGAGGAATTCTATGTTTAGAAAAACACCCTCTTCCTCCTCACATCCTCCCAGCTAAAGGAATGGGTTGAATATGCTCTGATTTTGAGATTCTAAATGGTATTAAACATCCTACAACTCAAGTTTTCAGTTGTCTTACTATTTATTAGAAGAAAAAAGAATGTGAAAAATGACAAAAAAAATCTCAACAAGAACAAACTGAATAAACAAGCCCTTCTGATTCCTTGCCTAAGTTTTCAATGCACTTCTGAATTCTGACCTCAGGTAGAGGTCACCAGAGGTGAAGGGTACACTTTGTTTTTTCTTGTCTACCATTAACTCTGGTAATAAGAAAATGAGCTTTGCAAAGAGGCTGTCAAATTTGTCAGATTTATAGTGCTATTTTTCAGCTTCCATGCCTCTCTGGACTTTAAAGCAGAAGAAGTGCCTAAGGTGCCTTCAAAAGTCAATTTTGCAGGTTTTTTCATCAGACAGACACACCACAAAGATTGTACAAATCTTTTTTTTTTTTTTAAGCAGAATTTATAGCTCTTAAAATGGAGCTTCATGTCTCATTCTCCTACCAAAAAAACAACTGAGCTATCTGCAAAGCAATCCAAAGCAGGCAGATCCTGCCTGCTTCCAAAACAGATTGAATTTAGCTTGTTGTCGCTCCTATTTCCCCTCTGTTCCAAATAAACTTTGAGATCTTTGTCACATTGCTGTATTACTGGCCAGCCATGATTCTAGCAGTGCTGGGGACATAGGTAATTTTTGTAACACAATGTACTACCTTTTAAAGATGAGCTAGAAGAAAACAAAACAAGTTTCTGAGCTCTAAGGCAGTTTTTAGCTCTTCAGTTGAAATTTTTCCTACAAACATTTCCTTATGATATTTAGAGTCCTTAAATATCTGGAGCTTCTGCATTAAACAGAGTTTTAAGGATATCTGTGACAGATATCAGCTCTCAGTCTGTTGAATGTTGCATTTATTTGAGAATCAAGGAAGTTTTAAATAAAGAGCAAGCAGATTATCACATCCTATATATTGAATCCTACAAATGTACCAGATTCTGTTTGTTTGAGGTTTCATTCTTCCTTCTCTAGGTTTCACATTTTCATTTCATGTCCTATAATGTGTAGAAAGGTATTTTGGTGAGACAATGCTTTCATATCTCTAGAAAATTATGTGCTTTCTTCAGAGTTGCCTGTGAACTTTCCTTTTCCTTAGTGGAATCTATCTCCCAAGTCTTGCCCCTTCCTTGCCATCCTCTCCTTCTTCCCACAGTACTTCAGACTAAAATAATGGCACAGTGAAAAATATAAGATCAATAGCTTTCTGTAACAATCTCTCTAAGTAGTTTGGAGTTAGAAGCCTTTGCTTCAGTCGCTCTTCACGATAAAATCTATCCTCTGCTTTCCAAATTAATAGAAAGGCTGAATTCTTATGCATATGCATTATCTGTTATCTAGTTAGGATTATCTAATTGTCCAGAGTGACTGAAATACCTCCCTTAGTCCTATCTGGAAAAAATCATCATGGTAATTTATCATAATAATGCAAATCCATTGAAAATCCTTATTACAGATGAGTATCTCTTCTTGCAATACATTGTGAGAGGATAGGTTGACAGATTACTGACAATTAAGATCTTACTTATGCATTCACATTGCTCAGGCAAAGACCTCAGTTTGAGGTTTACACCCTACAGTAAGCTTTTTGTCACATAAAACCAGATTACTATCTCAATATTAATCACTATCTCATGTTTTATATTTGCTGATTTATGCAATCACAGTGCAGGATCCTAACATAGAGGCCCACTGAACTTCCCTTTAGGATTTTATTGTTAGGTAAAGTATTGAAATATTTAATAACACCATCAATGCCTGGTTCTCTTTCTAAAAAATATCACAGGAACAATGCGTTACTCCTCAGTGTAATAAAAGGAAACTTTATGAGCATTTGCTATAAGTCAGGCAGGAGTTCAGGTCATCATTTTTGGATTAAACCTGAAGGAGCTGTGCAAACAAAGGTTTGCTGGTCCATACACGGGACTGGAGGCACATAAAGGTTTTAGATGACAACATTCAGAATTCCCATCTGCTATGGCACTTTATGCTGCTTTCTTCTGTTATTTTTATTCCTGTTTTATTTTCCAGCACTAGTAAGTGAATCTGTGAGCTACACATGACAGTGTAGTCAAGGTTCTTCTAAATATTGTTACTTTTGGTCTTTTTAATTACATTAACTTCAAACATCGGCACTCATCCTAGACATTATTCATGTATCACTCAGGGAAGGCTCAAAATTATTAACATATAGTCAGAGCTGTTATCAGTGAAGTGCTCAGGAGAACCACTGCTGGGATCCACCAAGGTAACAACATCCCTAGCAGGCAGCAGGTTTGTTTTCTGACAGTCATCTGGTGCCAATGCTTTAGGACTGTTCTGGGACACTGCCAGACAAAAGAATTTAATGGGTTTACTCTGCTCTACTAAGAAGCCTGCAAACTAGCTCAATATGCTGGAGGAAGGAAGTCAGAAAAGGTTCAGGATTTAAATAATCCTAGGCAGATGAATAAATTCATACACAGCTATTAAACCCACAAAGTTTCCTGAGGAAAGTCAGCAGGAAAAGAAAACACATGCCACAGCAACCCATGGGATCATGCACAAAATGCTAAGCTTGTCATGTTCATTCTTGTAATTGTAACACCTCAGGTATGATAGAGACTCATAAATATTGATATTTCAAAATCTGGGCTTTTTTTCCCTAGAGTTAAATATATTGTCAAGACATCTGTCAGTCACTAAGCCTCTAGTCACATTTATCCCAAGGGAAAAAGCACAGATTCCTAAAATACTCATCACCTTGAGAAAGCAAACAATTGGTTCCGATGGGCAGGCATTCAAGAACTACAGTGTGCAGGAACAAACTGCAAGATTTCACTCCAGTGAAAGGACAAAAACACAGTTTAGAATGTAAAAGTGACAAGAAAAATAATGGAATGAAAACTGAAAAACACAGTTGGATTTCATTGCTGTTCTTCCAATACACACCACCTGACAAGTACTTTCTGGTTTTTATCTGTGTCACATAATATTTGCAAAATTTAGTGAGGGAAAGGAAAAATTTACCACTAACCTTCATTATTGACATACCCATTAAAATAATAGTAGTAAACAAAATGTAAATATAACCTGTTCCCCTAAATTACACCTTATCAGCATAATTTTCAGTTTAAGCATGGATTTCAAAAGATTCAGAACTTATGAAACGAAGTGCAGAATAATGAATTATGTTAAGAATTAACTGTGAGTTCTGTCTATGAGTGTGCATGTGTGAATTACTGTTGCTCTATGAATGTTTCTCCCAATGATAAGCAAAGAAACTTCTTTGTCAATTAAAGAACACATATAGTCGCCCTTCAAAATTTGTCTTGAAAGTGGGTTTTTTTTCCTTACTGAGAAAGATATAATATTAGATCACTAACTGAACACAGAAAAAGATACATGAACATTGGAAATATAATTGGACATATTACATTTTTAGGAAAAAAATGAACAGAGAAATTTAAAAATTCCTTGTCAATGGCTGAAAAACTGTGCTTAATTGATAGATCAATAGTTAACATGCTCCTTTAGAATTTAGCAGTATGCTGTTGTATTGGTTTTGACTGGGAAAGATTATTTTGTCCATAGTAACTGGTATGGGGCTGTGTTTCAGGCTGGTATGGAAACAGTGTCGCTAACACAGGGATGTTATCCCTGAGCAGTGTTTGCAACCCACTGAGCAGTGTTTGCACAGAGCCAAAGCCATTTCTGCCTCTCAGATTGTTCTACGTGTGAGTGGGCTGGGGGTGTATTACACGAAAATCCACATGCTCTGTGAGGTCGGTGGTCGGAGACAAACCAGCTTGTACTGTCACATAGTGTGGCAACAACTCACCTGTCTTCCTTCATTAAAACCTGCTCCCTGTCATCCATCTGCAGGGTCCCTTTGCAAACTGGGTGACAGAGGACAGCATGGGTTTAATTTGCATGAGACCATGTATCACTGGAGCTGCAGCATTCACCTCTAGGAGCTGTTAGGCGAGAACTCAGACTAGTATGTCACAGGCTTATTTGCTTAGAAGTTACAAGTAACAGCTTATCTCTAAAAGCAAGAAATCATTTAGCCCTTAGAACTGTTAAAGAAAAAATCAACTACTAGAAAAAACAATCTGTAAACAGAAAAAGTTTGTAAACAGGAAAAATATAATTTGTAAACAAACCAAGTCCTTATATGAACTGTTACTTTAAGAGTTCCTGATTTCAGTGAGGTAGGTCATCAGTTNATCAACTACTAGAAAAAAAACAATCTGTAAACAGAAAACCAGTTTGTAAACAGGAAAAATATAATTTGTAAACAAGCCAAGTCCTTATATGAATTGTTACTTTAAGAGTTCCTGATTTCAATGAGGTAGGTCATCAGTTGTTCTGGTTACATGGCTCTGTGACGCCTGTTTAGAGTTATCAGGAGGATGCTGCCAGTGGTTCTGAGCAGGACATAGTGCAGGCCAGACACAAATGGCAGGTGTCCAATGTGTCTCAGTCCATTGAAACGCATTCAAATCATTACCTTGGGTTTGGGTAGCTGAACATCATTGTGCTGTTGTATTGATTAAAAGGCATGAGAACATGATATTACCTAAGACTTAAAGGGGGGGTGTACATTCACCCAACCATTTTCCCCCTTTTCTTTGTATTAATACTAAAATAGGAACAAAACATGGATTTTTGAACAGCGTTAATAAGGTACTATGACCAAAGTAACCCCTTGCTATTGCTGAGAGGTTTCTTTTTCAAAATGAGGACTTGGAGGGCTTCTCCCAGACTAAGCCTCCATGTTTATCCCAAAGGAAGAAGTTTTCAGTTATGATAACATTGCAAGCAATATACTTTTCTTCCTTTTCTTAGAAGTTAGAAATTTGGTTTTGACCTCAATAGGTGACTTTTAGCTTTTAAAGTGATAGTAGGTGGCAAATTTTCCGTTAGAAAACTTTGCAACTGGAATTTGCTTATGACATTACTAAATTAATGTTTTTGTTTTGCTTTAATGGATCTTGAATGTTAGAATGACTAAATTCTTAGAATTTTTCAGGTTGATCTAATTGGTATGCTGCTTGCATCATGCATAGAATTAATAAAATTAATATGAATAAACTTTGTAACATACATTCTAGGATATATTTAATACACAGTAGCCCATACTTGAAAGAAAGAAGTAATACCTTCTTAGTAACTGTAACAGAATCGCCTAACAGAGATTTATTAATTTTGGTTTCAGCACATGTAAACAATAATAAAAAATATTGTACAATGAATTCTAAAACATTTAGCAAACAGTTGTGCATATTTGTAACCCTTGTGTGATGCCTTTATTATAGCTGTGATAGAACTGGTTAACTTAGTAGCACATGTTATTAGTTCATTAGTCTGTAGAGTGTGAGAACTTTGGTAGAGTTAAAGCACCAGAAGGCAGGGCGGCTGTGAAGCTTTGTTGAGGTGTATGGGGGTAGGAACTCAGCACTTTGTTGGTATTGCTTTGGCTGGTGCTGTTAGATTTTTTAGTTTACTTCCTCACTGCCCACACGCAGGGAGCTGCTGGCTTCCCGCTGGTCTTGGTTAGAGGGTGGCCCGCTCTTAGCTGCTGAGTGGCGACTGTGCTATGCGGCCAGCACCATTTTTTCGAGTAGGTTTGCTTGCTACTGATCCCGTGGTACAACACTCCTGCATGCTTTTTCCTCTCAGCTGTTCGCTTGGCGGGCCCTCTGCAGGGGCTTTGCCCAAGCTCTGGGAAACTAGTTTTTGGTTAAAATATATGAAAATATATGAAAATAGTTGATGTTTGGAGATGTAGAAAAGCTTGGAGAGGCTTTGGTGGTGACAGGATCCGGCAAAGCTGTTGCAGTAGCTCCGCTTCCCCGTTTGACATTTGCAGGAGCTCCTGGTGATGTAATGCCCAGACCTGCCCATGGAGGCAGGGTCAGGGGCAGGACCACATCCACTGGAGGTGCAGCTGTCAACGGAGGTTGGCTTGGGGGTAGGGCCCCGCCCCTGCTGCAGGCTGGATTGGAGGTGTAGGTATGTCCCCCGATGGAGGTGTGGCCAAGCTCCACAGAGTTGGGGGTGTATCTTTGGGGCCGGGCCACCCGGGCTCAGGGAGAGGTGGTCTTGGTGCGCGTGTGGTTGCGGGGGGATGTTAACATGGTGGTGCAGGGTGGCGCCAGAGCCATGTTAGCTCCGCGAAGCGGGGTGGTGTGCTGTGGCTAGACTGGCAATATGGTAGCTCAAGGCAGCTGGAGAGCAATTCATGTGAGCACAGCAGTCTGGAATGGGTGGGGCGGCTGTGTTTGCCTCTGCTCCTGGCTGAACTGTGCAATCCAGCATGCTGCCCACCTGGGCACTGGCAGTCACCATGGCGTGGGCAGCACGCAGGGTTCCCCCATCTGCCAAACCCCTGCCACCCTCTGGGGCTGCGCTGCTGGCCAGGGCACTGCCTGTGCACACCGAGGTATTGGCTCTGCATGGGCCCTCGCTGCCCACTTGGGTTTGGCTGTCCTCCCCGCCCCACATCTGGGCTCTTGACTAATCTTCCACGTAGCATCTGTTCAGCGCCTCACAGTGTGGCATGGCCAATTTTCCCAGCACCCAGTCCTCGCCACACATCTCGGGTTTAATCTATATTATTAAATTCAGTATCAGTTTCCAAGGTCTTAACTGTATTTTTGTGGCTTTTGAAAGTTGCATCCATAATATATTCACCAGTTTGTGTCGATGTATGTATATTTAATGCACTCTCTTTGGTAGGTTCCAGTCCCCGATTTTTAGTCCATATGATCAAATCTAGTAAATTCTCTTTTTCAAAATCTGTGTCCCATGTCTTTAGAAAATAGGTCCATACCTGCACTGCTGGATGCTCTTTGATGGAAATGGATCCTCCCATGTTCTCCAGTGGAGTTTTCTTCTATTTAAAAGGGGTATATACAAGGGAAATCCAGATTTTTATCAGCTTTTCGCCATGAAGCAGCTCTGCCCGGTGTATAACTTGGGTAGGTCTTCACACTCACCTCTGGTTATATCCAGTTTTTGCTGGCTCGGTGGCTCTCTGTGCTCTCCTTTTGATTATTTCTTCAGCTTTACCGCTGGTCTCTCCAGTGGCTCTGCCTGCACACCGATCTGTCTTCTCCCGTTGTTCCCATGGGATCCCACAGCTGAGTTGTATCATGTTGGGGTCACCACACATTACATTAAAATCTGTGTGTTCCCTGGGGCCGGTGGTTGGAGACGGGGACCACGCACACACCAAAGCTCCATGTGATGAACAGCGTGTTTTATTGTTGAGAGCTTTCTGATATAGGGAAGTCAAAACTCCCGGGTCTAGACAGCTCATTGGTCTGATCTTTTATACCCCCCAGATCCTGGACCAGTGACATGCCTGCAGCTCAGGATGGAACATAATTGGTTGAGGTTCCTGTCTGTCAACCCAGAGGCTGGTTTTATGGAGCGGGCTGGGTAGCTGAATCAATTTCCCAGTACAAGTCAGCTAGGAATGTGATGTAACGTGGCAACAGGGGTGCACAAGGCATTGGGAGAGGACACAGCTGGGACAGCTGACCCTGACTTATCAAAGGGATATTCCAAACCATATTGCATCTTGCTCAGAATATAAAAGAGAAGGGGGAAAAAGAAGGAAAGGGAGATGCTCAGAGTGATGCTGTCTGTCTTCCCAAGTTCCATATAATGAAACCCTGCTCTCTTGGGAAAGGCTGAAGAGCTGCCTACCCAAGGGAAACAGAATAAATTCCTTGTTTTACTAGTGTGTACGGCTTTTGCTTTTCCTATTAAACTGTCTTTATCCCCACCCATGGGTTTTCTTCCTTTTACCCTACATGTCTCTTCCCCAGTGAGTGGCTTGGTGGGGCTTTGCTGCCTTCAGGGTTTAAACCATGACAACTGCCCTTTAAAGCAAGGATACTAAAAATTCAGACCATATTTTAGTCAGCCTGGCAATCTGAGAGCTGGAGAGTTTGATACGGTTAGGAGGTTTCTCTCTCTCTCTCTTTTTTTTTTAATCTTTTGGTAGTTTTCCCTAAAGCCCTGTAACCAGAAAAATCAGCAGCCTAGAGACATGTTTAGAGGACCAAGTGCTTAATCTTTCAAGAACAGCGGGTGGAAAAGCAAAGTGTAAAGAAAGGGAAAAAATGTTGTTTTTACGTACTTTGCCAGTCCCTAATGCAGACATATGAAGTATTTGGTCTTTCAAGTTCCTCTGGGACTATAATACTTATTATACATCTGGAAACTTGAGGAAATTCCTGACCATAGTTTGTTTCTATCCTCTTGTGTTATCTCAGATAACACGGGAATCAGAACCACACCATATCTTCTTTCCTGATAATCTGGGTTTAGGAGAAGGGATAGACAATGGGGTAATGAAAAATCAGAATTCTGATTCAGTTTTTGATCAGTATGAGTAGTATTAAATGAAGCTTCCATAGGAATCTACTGATGTAAGATTTAAGTAAGGTGTAGCTAACAGTTATATTTCTAGAGAAAATCTTAAGGGCCCTATTGTTTTGGCCAAATATATGCTACAGGAAAACAGGAATTACACCTATAAAGAGGAAATGGGATACTAAGGAAACTCTTTGGCTGAAATGATCCCTAACACATGACAAGGGTGCTAAGATGAAATGAGCCAAATACAGAACCAATAGATAAAAGTGCTTTTATGACTGGTAAAAAGTTTCAAGGCTGTATATCAGCACAAGTTATCCCGGAAACTATCTATATTGAGTTACTATATTCATGTTGGTTACACACACAAACACATGCATACATTAAAATGAACAAGAATGATTTGGTGGGTACAAATTTCACTTCAGTGATGAAGAATAATCACTATAACAAACTTGAAGGAAATTGTGAGTGTTCTCCTTTGACATCCAAAATATACAATAGGCAAACTACATTTCCCTGAAGAGTAATCTAACATTGGTCAGCTTTTAATCTATAAGTTAGCTAAATTAAATGAGATAAAGTTTAATTGACTATAATTTGACTTGAGTTTCTGTCAGAAACTAAACAGTTTTTGTATCTCCTTCATCCTTCTCTCCATCTGTAGAAATGTTGATTTGGGACAATTGAAGCCATTATAAAACATTTCATGCTTTATATACCCATTTCTATTTTTTTTTCCTGTTTTTATTTTGATTAATGGTTTTGTTCTCTTTTTATATTTTTTAAATTAAAAGTCTAAATATTTTCTTTTTAAAATATTAACAAAAAAACTTTTTAGTATCTGCAGCTATTTTTAGCTCTGAAAATTATTTGGTCTCCTTGAGTTCTATTTTCCATTAAAAGTTACTGTCTGTGGAATAGGATCACAGAAGGTCAGAGAAGATAATTCAAGAGCCCCTGTGGCCTTATAAATGTTGTGATTGTAATCCCTAAAATTGAGAATTGAATAGGAACACATTCATAAACATAGAGACCAAAGTATTTTGCAGACTATCAAATCTGACCCTCTAAAGCTGATGAAAAGACCTATATACTAACAACATCACATTTGTTTTGAAGAGCACCTGTGAAAGAGCATGACTCTTTCTAATGAAAATCAGAATTAGAGAAGGAATATCTCAACTGAGGCAGATGATACAGGTTGTCTTAGATAGTGCTGATAAGTACCACAAGTGCTGATGGCCTTGTGATTTGCTCTTTTGGGATGCAGCAGTGGAAAAGGGAATCTATCAGAAGTGATTGGGGAAACTGACACAGCTCAGAGGAAAAGAAGTAAATAAGTAAGATATTACATGTCTTTCACTTAGACATTACTGTTTTGAATTATCTCCTATTAATTGAAGCTGATAAAAAAAGATACAGACATTAAACAAGCATTGTCTGAAGCTTGTTAGAAATTAAGAAGGTAAGAGGCAAGAAAGACTGAAAAATGTCTTGCAAGAAAGCCATAAGTACATTGTAAACTCTGCTTTTATGCTTTGAAACTTTGCACCAAATCTGGCCCCTAAAGACAAGTTTATTGATATGCAATGTGTAAACTTTGAGCTTATTTTATTCTTAGCATTCAAAGATGAATAATAAATGGAACTAAGTAGTATTTTCATATCTATAGAAACTGGTCAAAATTCCACAATGTTTATGACTGTGCCTTCCTTGTGGGGTGAGTTGCACCTATGAATTATTTGGAATGAATGTGACTAAATTTAAGTACGACAAAGTGGCAGCCCTTCTCAAGTTTATTAAAGAATCATCAAAATAGGGTCTGGAGCTACTATATGGAGGCTCATGATCTCATCCTTTTCTTCCCTATCCTGAAGTTTTGGATGTTTCAAATATCTCACTTTAATATATACCTGAATTCCTGTCATGCATCACTGCGATGGAAGTGCTACTGAGTGAGCTGAATGTCCTTATTTGTTCCAGCAATGAAAAAGCTTTACTTTAATGATATTTTATATAACTGAGGCAAATGTAGTCAGAGATTATGCTCTGCGTTGAAGAAGATGGCATGGCTACATGCTGAAGAAATTTTTTTTCCTGCCTGAAGGATTGGTTTACATTCATGTCTTTGCCCTTTCATTTTGGTATCAAGCCTCAATTTTAGGTTTATGAAGTCATACATTTTGTATCTTTGGTATCATACCCATAAAAGAAAGGTAACTCCTGCTTTCTCATATTTGTTTATATTAAAGCTCTGAGGAGCACTCTCCACACAAATTCAAGTAACTGTGATTTATAATTGTCACTGTAAACAGACATGCTCATAAACTGTAACTATATTTTAGTCCTACTGAGTGGGGTATAAAATATGACTCTCATTAATAGACAGGAGCAAAACAGAGGATGTTTATGTGTTTAAAATATGGAAAAGGACATCTACCACTTCTGAAATATCCATATAGTATTTGTCTCAATTCTGTCACAAATCTGTCACAAACATCCAGAAAAGATCATAAAAGCCAACATGTGTTTATCATATATCTGATATATTTATTTACCATTGCTGCACACTTGAAATTTATGGAGGTAATACTTGGAATGGTTTCTTTCTGGCTACAATGGCTACTGAATGTTCAGTTCAGTGTCCAGGGAAACAGCACTGCTTCATCAAGACTGGCACTTCCTCACAGTGTTCTTACTTGTATTAGAAAGTAATTTCTAATCCATTACACTAGGGTCTAAAAGATCATAGATTTCACAAAATGATCATAGATGTCACAAAATTTCTGGAAAAGGATTAAAACACTCAATATTTTTGAAAAATCTTGACATTTTGCTTACCACCAATTAGAACTTATTCAACTAATCTTTTAAGATGTCTAAAGACCAAGTTAAAAAAAAAGTCATTTCTTTTTCCTATCACAGATTTTAGAAAATATTATCAGATTTTTTTTGAAAAATAAACATGTTGATAAGATTTTAAAGCCATTAGGGCTATTGCTGCTTTAACAGAGGTGACAGATTGGATTTTTCAGGCACTTACTTTTTAAAACTATTATAATTTTTATTAAGCTCCACTTTCTTAACCTCATCAAACTTCTTTTTTAAAACAAGACAAACAGTTTGAAACATTAGTGATAGGAGAAACATCTACCTCTCAGAGGAATACTAATAAAATTTCTTGATCAATTTTATCAAAATACAGTGTGTCCAATCTTACAGCCTGTTCTAGAACAGCTTCTTCACTTTGGCCATTTTTTCTGGATAGCATTAAAAGTGGCCATTTAAACAGTCATTTAACAAAACTGCTAAAGGAAAGAAAATGACAGCAGGATTTGAGTAAGATTTTAAAATTTATTGTTTCCTTCTTTTTTTCATCTCTGTAATTCTATCTAATGGTCTCTTTATATTTTCACCTTTTTTCTTCAATTACTTTTGACTTATTAACTCCTTAAACATCAAACAATAGAACCTGAGAGCCGGAAGCATATACTGTAAGCTTCCCAGGGTTTTCTTTGTCCCATTGCCTTACCAGAATTAATGTATTATCATTCACCCCTTCAAGACTGCATTTTCTCCTGCTTCTGTGTATGAGAAATGAGGCATTTGAGCTTATGATGATTGAAATGTCCCAAGCTGACAGCACAGAATTACTTAAAATGACTGTCTCTCTAGCTGTCCTAACAGTGTCAGGTTATCATTGTGATTCCAGGGATACTCATCACAGACAAACTTTGGTACTTGGTATTAAGACATAAGCATCTATGCTTCCATTTAAGTCTCCTGTAATTATTTGGGATGCATTAGGAAATATGAAGATCTGCATCCATATTTAATATTTTTAAAAGGGGTAAATATGATTGCTTGGGTAGTTAAACCCTTGAAAGTAGACAGATTGTAGTTGTCATGTAAAGACTAAAAGGGACTAGGGAAGAGACACTAGGGAACAGTTGGCACAGGGATACAAGGCTTTCACTAGTTAGTCACTATCCAAAAAGCTAGGAGGAAAAAATATGTGGAGCTAGTGAAGGGGGGGATGGAGGGGGGCACAATACAAATAAAAAAAGTGAAAATAAGGAACACAGTTTGCAGTTTCTGTTCTGGTTTTGCAAGAGTCACAATCAGAATTGTGGTTTGCTTTCCTCTGTCTTTTATGACACTACTGTTCAGGTGTTTAAAAATTCAGGATCCTTTCTTTCATGGAGTTTAAGCCCCACCTTTTCTCTGCCCCTCCCATTCTCCCATTAGACCCCTGACAGTGCTATCATCTTTAACATAGATGGGCTTCAGCACAAGTCTTCTACCCATTTGAAGAATTTACACTGCTTTATGCCTTACACCTCTTAATTTCCTCCATTTCTTATCTAACACTAAAACTGTTCCTTCCCTTTATTCCCGAGAGTTTCATGGGGATACATAACCTAGTTCTTCCCATTTAATTGCACATTAGGGCTTATTATCACTTACTATCATTGCTTTGGTGCCTCATATACTTTTACAAATTTGTATTAAATTAAGAAAATAGTATCTGTTAAGTCTGACTACCTTTCTCTTGTTCCATCCCAAAAAACCCCATATTTGTCTTTATGTGTGTTTTCCTAATGGGGAATACTAAGTTTGCTGAGAAAAAAAAGCTGACTTCACATTAACATTGAGTTAAAACCTGATAACTCAGCCTCCCCCCGCCACTCAAGAAAGAGGACTGCTTCTGCAGGCTGGTCTTCTGTGAAATTGCTGCCTGCCTCGTACACAAATCCAGACCCTGCCACATGCCTGTTGACAGCTTATTCTAAAAGAGCAATTCAAAAATGATGATCAGCAAGAGGCAGCCTTTTAATTGCCATTAGAATGAGGTGAGCATCCTCCTCCCAAATGACTTGGAAAGAAATATTTGATGGCAATAAATATGAGATAATGCGCACATTGTATTGAATTATAATCGGACACACTCTCGGAGGAGGCGACAGCAGGGGGCTCCTTGAAGGAAGGCAAACTTGGATCCAATGGCAACCGTGGTGGCAGTGCTCCCACAGCAGCAGAGCCAGGCCAGCAGAGCCTGGCAGGGACTGCTGCAGGTCCAGCAAGCACCAGGCAAAGGCAAGATAACAAGCCAAATCCAGGGTCAATCCCGGAAATACAGACACTGCAGCACACCCACAACACAGCCAGGGCAGGAATATGAGTAGGGAGGGGCTGTTTCTCTGAGACAGCCACTGAAATCACCTGGCAGCCTCTGGAAACCAAGTGCTTTCTCATGCAAGGTGGAATTCAAATGCAGAAAACACTGTCACCAGATCTGATGGAGGACAAAGGAATATGGATGTTCAGAGCAGATTTAGGTGAATCTGTGTATTTTAAGTTTTCCAATAGCTATTATAATTGTGACAGTTGGATCACCTAAATTCCCAAATTGGTGATTGCTGAATTACAATGCTGGAGTGAAGATCCCTCTACCTACTTTTTCTGAAAACATTTACTAGTCGCTTACGAAAATGGTGCCTTGATTTGGTTCTACATTTTCTTACAACAGTCTTTGCATTCTTTCAACAGAAATAATTTACATCATAATGTTAAGAATATGAAAGACCTGATTACAAATTGAAGACATGCACAAGGAGTATGTATCAGCAATTAGGTCAAGAAAACAGATATAAAAAAAAGAAAGAAAGAATAAATCAATTTTAAAACTATCTACCAAATCCTCAAAAACTTTTTAAGCAACCTAGACAAGAAATCTTTGTGCAAGAGGATTAAGGAGGACTTATGCTAAAAATTGATGAGGATAAACTTAAAAGATGATAAGAACATTTCCTGGAAAGTCTGGACAGAACAAAACTTAGGGTTAAACTTAAGTACTCCTAGAACAGCCCAAAGCTTCACTAATTAGCGGTGACCTTCCACTAAATAGGAAATAAAAAAAAGTCTGCAGGAAACTTCATGGCCAAGGCAAAATATCAGGCAGAATCTGACTGGAGAAAGACTGATTGAAAAAAATGACCAGGCATCTGCAATAATGCCTTGAAAACAAAAACACATCATCCTTAATTGTCACAGTGCCACAGAAGGAAGATGAGCCAAAGTGTGTTGAGCAGCTCAGCAGAACATTAATGTCACTTGTAGGAAATATTCATAGTGAATTGATATTACAGCAAAGGAAATCTAAGAGAAAAAAAGAAGGTAAGAAAGGAATGTAAAGCTGCCAGATAAAGGACATTATATACTGAACATGTTTTGAAGAGTCCTAGGAAGTGCAAAATGCTAATCATTATCAACCTGTAATTCTGAAAAATCTTGTTATTCTTGAAGAAAGTGCACAGAGGAGAATGGTTGGCTATGGAACATGAATGAAGCAAATTACTCTGGTGGTTTAACCTTGGCTAGCAGATAAATATCCACTCACTCACTTCACCCCTCAGTAGAATGTGGGCAAATATAAAGACAGGGAGATCACATAACAAAATACAATTGAAGAAAAAGCAGGCTTGCCTTGTGGAAAAAATACTTAATATCTTGCCAATAAACATAAATATTCCATTATGGATTGGGGTAGTGTGGAACTACCATCTCCTTTCTACCTGCATGTATACAGCAGGAAATCAAGTCCATGTTAAACCAGCATATTTTGTCCACTCTCAATCCAAAACAAACGTGTTATTTATTGACAGGAATAAAAAGCAAAATATGCAACTATTCTTACTTGTTGACTTCACTGAGAGAACAAGACTTGAAGGAAATTGTGTGTAAAACCTTGGAACAGGAGTCAGAAATGTAAAGACCTAGATATTGAAGGCTAAATTTTCTTCCAGTTTCTGCCCTTCTAGAAAGCACAAGGCACAGCTCTAAGGAGACAGAGCTATAGTTTTGAATATTGCAACCATTCCTTTTGTTGTCAATGTTTTTTAACAAACTTTCTTAAATAAACACTAGGCATCTTGTTATCTACAGAACACCATAGTGATGGAAAATAATCCAAAGGCAGAGAGAAGAAAGAATCAGTAGAGTATCTCTTATGAACAGGTTACATAACTTTTGGACTGTAGAAATTCTTCAGACAAATCTGCATGCATTGTATTAAATAGCTATAAAAAAACAAAAAAAATGGATAGAACAGATAATAAAACTAGACACATATAAAAGAGGCAGGAACATATCCATTGCTAAATTTCTGTTATGGAAAAGACAGATGAAATGGTTTGGAAATGTACAAAGAATGGAAGCGTAAGTAGTCCTTAGGACTCTGAATGTTGTAACAATGAACCATCACAGAGTGGTAAGGTTGAGAAGCCAGTGCTGGGGATCACATGGCACAACACTCTGGTCAAGAACAGCCACCTGGAGCCAATTTCCCAGACTACATCCAGATGGCTTTTGAACGTCTCCAAATGTGGAGACTCCACAATCTCTCTGGTCGACCTCAAAGATACATAGAAAGGAAAATAGAAAGTTAGGAGTGAGATCAAAAAGAAAGATAGCTTAAACACTTGAAGGATTAATTTATTTGTTTTAAAAACCTGTATTTGTTTTCTTTTCATAGAATTGAAGAAAAAAAAAGAGAAAATAGAGAATTACAGTATCAAGTTTAAACTTTAAATTAATTAATTTAAATTATGATGTCACTAAAATATTTGTATATCTAGCTATATGGAGGGAATACAAGACCTTGAATTTAGCTATTACCTCTCCAGCTAAAGTTCAGAAGCATGATAGAATCTCACTAATGGTAAGAAATTTTTACATAGTAAAAAATCATTATTTTAAAAAACTTGAAGCAATTTATGGAGATCTAATATATTTTTAGATCAAATAGAAGAGGAAACAAAATCAATAGACTTCAAAGCTGAAGTTTTTAATCCTTTTTTTTTTAAAGCATTGCCATTGAATTGAAAGAACATTATAAGGTAGGTTTGTAATTAAATGGAGAAAATGCTGTATGTATATGTTGATGTAAAAGAGAGCAAGATGCCGATAGCAAAGTACCAAATGCATTTCCCTAAATCTTCTTCACTTTCTTTTTGTCTCCTAGAGACACACATTCTAGTTAACTTAAAGTTATTATTTCTCAACCTTTATGACATGCCTCTGGCATTGTGCAAGGTGATCAGGGAAATGCAGGTGCTCAGGGAAAGTTATGGGTGCTTTAGATCTTCCACTAATAGCATCAAACACAACATTTTATTTGTTCTGTATTGCATGATACAGTTTTTGTCACAGAGCTGAGGGGGAAATAATGGAATATTGGTGAAGAGAATTGTAAACATGTTTGAGTGACTTGAAGACAGGGTTTTGAGAAATACATAGATCATACGAATTTTTGTTGGCCTTTTCTGTAGAACAAGTACAAAATCTCTGTTTAGATAACATGTGATAGACTTGGAGGCACCCCATGGAACATGCTTGAGATTTCTGCCCTGCTGTGGGAAAGATCAGAGCAGAGTGGTAAATCACACCTGCAGGAACCCCTGACACAGGTGAAAACAGCATGTTTGCTCATCCTCCAGCCCGGGCTGGAGCTCCTCCAGCATGAGCTCTGTGGTGTCTGTGTGAGTGGGCTCACTCTTGTGTGCCACTGCCCAGCTACTGCTCCAGGGAAGCCCCGCTTAGTAAGGCAATGAAAATAAACTTATTCTTGGTATTTCATCTGTGCTTGTGCCTGTATCCTGCCTGTTCCTGCTAACACACAGCCATTTAGCTTCTATACAGAATCATAGAATCATTAAGGTTGGAAAAGACCTCCAAGATCATCAAGACCAACCTTTGACTGATCATCACCTTGCCAACTGGACCGTGAGACTGAGTGCCACATTCAGTCATTTCTTGAACACCTTCAGGGATGGTGACTCCATCACCTCCCTGGGCAGCCCATTCCAGTGCTTGACAACCCTTTCCATGAAGAAATTCTTCCTGATGTGCAATCTGAATGTCCCCTGGAACAACTTGAGGCGATTTTCCTCTTGTGCTATTGTTTGTTGCCAAGAGGGAACAGCCTGACACCCATCTGGCTACAACCTCCTTTCAGGGAGATATAAGGATTGATAAGCTCTCTGCTGAGCCTCCTTTTCTCCAGGCTAAACAATGCCAGCTGCTCCTCATCAGACTTGTGCTCCAGACCCTACTCCACCTCTGTGCCCTTCTCTGGACATGCTCCAGCACCTCAATGTCCTTCTTGCAGTGAGGAGCCCAAAACTGGATGCACGATTAGAAATGTAGTTTCACCAGTACCAAGTACAAGGGGACAATCATTTCCCTTGTCAAACACCATTAGCCAATACCCCACACATTTTTTTACATTGGGAATTCCTATTTGCTTAGGATATTCTGAAATTTTATTGCCCTTATATAACCCTGAGGAAAATAAACACATCAGAAGCGTGTTTAGAAGATACCTACAGAAGTGAAATACCACTTAAATTACAGAGATGTACAGTCTGAATTTTTCTGTTCTTACATTAAGTGAACACTAATTTTGCTTACCCTAATAACCAGCTCCTTCATGCTTCATTAACTCTGAGTCCTCTTTACTAAGTCATATCTTGCCAAGTAAAGAGTATTGCAGTTTTTAATAGGAAGGTATCAATGTCTTCTCAATTTATTAAAAATGCTTTAGAGTCTCAATGGATTAAACCATACTTTATGCAGAAAAAAGGCAGTAATTCTTTACATTACCATCAAATCAACACTGCAGATTTGTGTTCCAAAAAGATGATGAGGAACTTGAAAAGACTGCAGAAAAAGCTTAAATCTCTAAGGAGTTCAAAATTGAGTTGAGTGAAAGTAAATGTATTCCCACCCATGGAATAAATTACATTAAAGTTTATTGGCATATATGATTTGTGAAATCCTATCTTTTAGACATACCTGCATGCACACGAAGAAGCCATTAACTAGTGCAAGGATCATGAGCAAGAAAATGTCCTCTTGATGGCACGACTGGCCCCAAAAACCAATCTGTTGCACAATGTAGCAAAAAAGTGTCTTTTCTCTGGACATGAAAGATGGCAAAGCTCTTATTAAACCTAACCTGCATATTGCCAAGAGCATCTTTATTTACATACAAGGAACAGCAAACCATATATTTGAATATGTAAGTTCCCTGGGGCAAAGAAAACTTTCAGGTTTTTCTTGAGAGATTTATTTTCATAGGGTATCCTCCAGCCAGAAGCTGAGCCTCGTTGGCCCTGGTATGATTTAAGAGAATTTCCAATAGGGCCCCAGCAACCTGCAGCTGCAAAATGAGAGGTACCTTTCCACTTTTACACTGGTGCTCCTGCTGGCAACGTGAGACCAGCAGTGCCATGAGTTTGCAGAGAGATTCATCGTGGCAGAGCACATCACAGACCTTCTGCATCCCTTCTCACCAAGACTTCCAACTTCTGTTTGTAATGAATGAGTGTTTTATGTTACTTATGGAATCCCTGGGAAAGGTATCAGCAAAAGAAGGTTTCATATAAAAATGAAAGTTAATTGGCAAGATTCACTCTGTGGCTTATCAGACAGTTAAAGCACACAGAAAAATCAGACTAAAATCTAAATTCAGTCGTTCTGAAACTAAAATCAGTATAAAAAGATCTACACAGAGGAGCTGGAAAAAGGATAAGGATGGGAAAGGGCAAGTATGAGAAGGGATAAGGGGGACCCTCACAGGGTTCAGGATCTGTGATAACATTTACCTTTTGCCACTTTAGACTAAAAGGACATGGTAAAATAGTTAAATAATGACAAATATTTGAAATAAAGAAAAATATTACTAATAGTGCATCTCTTACATACTTATTGTGACAGAGTGCTTAGAAAGCAGTGAAAATCTATATAAATTATGTAGATCTACTAAAGAAAATGTAAGAGATTACTCTTTCCACTTGGAAAGTTAAAATTTAAAAAGAAGAAAATCAAGCCTTCTAAGAAATAGTGGCAAGGAAAAAACTTCAAGGCGTCACTTAAAAAAGATAAAAAGATGCTCTAGACTAAAGATTTTTCTGGGTTAAAAATCTTAATAAGCTTCTTAAATGTATTTATACTCAGTTGTTATAACTAAAATATCATAAATCCCTTAAAAAGCTTTATTTTCATAGATATCTGCTAGCTGTTATTTATCAAATGTATTAAAAGTGAAGAGCTTGATTTTAACATGGAGCCCCAGAAGTATTTTTCAATTCAATACTCAAGAGAGCTGAAGCAAGTGAAAGTTAAAGGCAATGGAAATAGTCAACATATGCAACAACAATATGCTTGTCATTCTTTGTAAAGGAAGAGGTTTGATTTAAATTCAGGTTGGTGAAACTCTAAGCAAACTATAAGGCTACCTCTAAAAAAATATCTTCCTGAGGTTTATGAAAATATCATGCAAGGGAATAAGATTGCAGAAACTACAGTGTGCACTCACTGGAATAAATACACTTATAATATTCCTCATTTTTTCTTGACCTCAGCTGTTACTTTCCACAGCACCAAAAAGTCAGGAAAGATAAAAAGTTTTCAAGGAACTCTTTACAGTCCAGAATGTCAACAATTGAACATTACCAGGAGGGCAGTACCAAATAAACTCAACTCATATCTACAGCCATCCTGAAAAATATGCAATTTCAGTTTGACCTTTATTCTGCTTTTCTTTGCTGAAACAACTGAATTTGTTCAGGAAGAGCAGATGTATCTTATGAGGACAGACCTTTTTTCTTTTTTTTTTTCTCTATTTACATACTACAAGGCTTCTTCAGAAATTAGCATGGCTTTCAGTTCTTTCATCAACAAATTAAAGCTTCTAACACATCTTTCAGTCTTGTGTTTCTGGAGTAAGGACCAAAAAAGCTTAAAAGCCATGGGTAATTAAGAGTACCCTCATTTAGATAAACCTCCAACAAAATGTCTTCTTCTGATCTCACAATAATATAGAGATGAGTAAGGGATACAATTTCACTTCTTCATCATTATTGTTAGATATTTAAACGTGTGTTTCAGACAATTAAAAGTTATGTTCTCAATAGAGGACAAACAGGACACATCTGGAGTTCACAGTGAATGATCTGGACATTATCTCTTAACAAGGAGCCCCATGGACAATAACCATTCCATATTTTTTCAGACATGATTTCAAATCAAATCAAGAATAGCAGTCACGCACCCGTGATAAGGTGCATTTTTATTAGTAGATTGGGATAATGAGTTCTCATCATCTATGAAAAGTCCCATTATCTGGTGACTAAACATCACATTATCTGTGAAATAAAAAATTACAAAAATGAACTCGATTTAGCCTGAAAATGTTATTGTCAAGTGTATTTTCAGATGGAATTTCCTTTTAAAAAGTTTATAAAAGAAAACAAATTCTTTAGTGAAATATTATAAGGATCTATCTTAATAAACCCTAAAAGCCCCAAAAAAGGTGTCAAAATAATTCATACTACTGAAAATCACCATATACAACCTGGACATGAGAGGGATGATTGAAACTGGTTATGTTCCTAAGCAACATGCTAAATCTCATTATGTTAATGGAAAACATGATTTGTTCAATTTCACTGCTCCGTTACTTCACTGCTCCCAGAACACCATCCCTCCATTGCAAGGAGTCAAGGAATAAAAACCAAGGCATTGCTTTGAGTAGGAAAAATCCTCCATTATCTTTATTCTACAACCTCCATAATAAGGATTATGAGGCAAAAATTTCCTTTAGAGTCTGGAAAAAACATAATTTTCTAATTTCTGAAATATTACAATTAAAACCAGAAAGCTACAACATAAATGGAGCTGGAAGGGGTAAACCCCTTTAATCTATACAATTGGAAATATTGTAACAATGACAGAAATACTGGGACAGTTAATATTTATTCTGCAAATCTGTTAATCTCCCAGATTTTTTGAGTTACTTTACATTCACAAATCAAGCCATGGATGAAGGAAATTGTGCTTACTACCTTGTATGCTGTTATTTCAAGCATGTTTGATGGATAAACAGCATTCATCTTGGTATGAGAACATTGCAATACAAAGAGTCACAGAATCACAGAACAAAAAGTCATGTCTGATGTACCTGTGGGAGCTCTTCTTGCTCCTTTCACATTCAACACTAGACAGTTTTTGGCTTTCCTAATCCCAATCCTGCATATTCGGACAATGCTTTACTCCTGTGTCTACATCTCTTGGATACAATTGAGAAATTTATGCTAATTATGTGCACAGCAAATAAGAAAGTTCAAGTAACATTTTGTTTTGACTGGTAAAAGATTTGAGTTGGGGCTTTTTGTTGTTGTTGGTTGGTTGGAGTTTTGGAAGGTTTATATTTCCTTGCTTTGGTTTTGGTTTCATTTTCAGTCAGAAGCTGTGCTTACATATAGCATCACATGTATGATCTTACATACATAATGGATATAGTTCCTGCCTGACCAGTTTTTTATAAATACATAAAGAACTGTATAAAACTTCCCAATGAGCCTTAAATGACAGTAGTGCTGCTCACTATAAAATTTGGATGAAAAGGGTGCATTCATTCTCTGTGACACACCACAGCAACAATTCACAACCCTTGGTTAGATGTCAAAAATGCTTGAAAAACATAGAACAGGACATTATGTTGCTTCTAGGAATTGCTCCCCACCAAGGCAAGATACCTACAGATTTGAGCTTTGCTAAGAGAGCTACTCACTCATAGCCCTTAGTGGGTAGGAAGAACACACAGCACAGCAAACAGATAAAAATACTTGAAGTGGCAAAGTTATTTCCCATGGCTCACTTTTGTTTCATAAGAATGAACTTGTGGAAAATTTTCTGCCAGAGTTAGCCTGTCAATTGGATTCAGTCAGGAATGCCACAGTATTTCTTCCTTATGAGGACATGTTATATTCCAGTAAGGAGCTTTTAGAAGGGTTGGATGACATTACTTCTGATACAGTTTCTTTCTTGTTTTGTCAGTGGTAATTTTAGTCTGGTGAGACTTGTGAGTTCACACCTTTTTTGATATTCCTTGCTGTTGAAAGTTTCCTGGAACTTCTCCAGTTTTCACAGGTTTATTAATGACATGCCTACTGATATAACAGCTGAAAATTCAAACACATTGCTTTGTGCTTGAGACAAAAGAAAACTAAAATGATAAAGCATCAAACCCCTGTGAAAATTTGTACTTAGCATATAGGAAACGCATTAGTCATCAACTACAGAGCTGTGATCTGGTGTTTCACCATAGGAAAACTCCATTCCTGAGCAGCCATCCTCTGCAATGACAGCTTGTGGCCATGCTCGTGTATAAGCCACGATTCCCCAAACTCCCACTAAGTCCATGAGTCATTAGGAGTGCAAAAGCCAACACCACCAGCACCACTGAAGGAAGATATTTTTATAAGGGTTTTGTGGCTATCTCCCACTATATAATGGGAGATTTTGGTTTGTGAGAAAAGGGCATGTTAGAGTAATCCATCTGGTAAGGCAAGAGCTCCTGCAGAGTATTGAACTCAGGGGAGCCAAGAGAGGCTATCTGAGAGAGAAGAAAGCCCTGGTCAGACAGCTGCTCCTGGCCTTGCTGCTGCTCCCAGCTCCGATGGAGTTGCTTCAAGCAGTATTGTTGACCTAGGAGTCACTGTTTCAAACAAGATGAAGTTACTGCAGTACAAGACAGCCTGAAGTCAAGGGGATCAGGAGTTACTGCCTCACAGGGAGCAGCATATTTGTGCAAGGCAGCTGTTTCTGGATCTGTCCGAGCTTCTGCAGCTGTCCAAGACGTATCTTTTTCTTAAAAAATTGTAGGATAGTTTATCCAATCACAATTAAAATTTCAGCAGGTCTCATCTCAAAAATGCAGAATACAGGGCATAATCTGATCTCTCTCACACGAAAAGGTCCATGTCATGAATAATATTGCTACCATTAATAAGTAAAAAGGGCAATGTATCAGTAGCGTATCTATGATCTTACCTCAGATATTCCCATTTTTCTAAATAAGAAATATAGAACAGGATGTTCTTATTATCATCTTTCTACTCATCATTCACTTATGCTATACATGCCGTAATTAGTATTTACTAATCACTATACATGCACTAGTAATTGATATAGTAACATACACTGAGTATGTTATACTAATGCTTCAAAAAGTTTTTGGTCTTCAGGGCTTGCAAAGAAAAGCTGCTGTGAACTACAGCTGGATAATTGAACCACAGATTTGCAGATTTTAAATGCATCTTAATTTCTACACATACTTAAATGTAAGATATGGACAAACTTCTAGCTTACTGGATCTAAATATCCAGCAAATTGTTATTTTCCAATTATTCTGCCACATCTTCAGTTAGAATTTAAAACCATTCTGAGCAGACAGAACAAGACAAGTTCTGTTTGACTAACCTGATCTTCTTTGACAAAGTGACCAACCAAGTGGACGAGGGAAAGGCTGTGGATGTCTGTCTGGGCCATTTCCACAGCATTCTCCTGGAGAAACTGGATGCTCATGACTTGGACAGGTGCACTCATCTCTGGATAAAACCTCTGTCTGGATGGCCAGGCCCAGAGAGTGGTGGTGAATGGAGATAAATCCGGTTTGCTGCTGGTCACAAGTTAGGTTCCCCAGAGCCCAGTACTGGGGACAACACTGTTTAATATTTTTAGTGACAACTTGAATGAGGGGATTAAGAGCATCTCCAGTCAATTGCAGATGACACCAAGTTGGGTGCAAGTGTTGATCTGCTGGAGGGTAGGAAAGCTCTGAAGGGGGATGTGGAAAGGCTGGATCAATGGGCTGAGGTCAATGGTCTGAGGCTGGCCAACAAGGCCAAGGGCTAGGTTCAGCACTTGGATCCCCCCTGCACTGTGGGCAGAGTGGCTGGAAAGCTGCCAGGCAGGAAAAGTCCTGGGAACCTTGGTCAACAACAGCTGAACACGAGCCAGTGTGTGCCCAGGTGGCCAAGAAGGCCAGTGGCACCTGGCCTGTGTCAGCAGTGGTGTGACAGAAGGACCAGGGCAGTGACTGTCTCCCTGTAATGGAAACAGGGGAGGCCACCCCTCGAATCCTGTGTCCAGCTCAAGACAGAAAGGACATTGAGGGGCTGGAGCATTTCTGGAGAAGGGCAGTGGAGCTGGGGAAGGGTCTGGAGCACAAGCCTGGTGAGGAGCAGCTGAGGGAGCTGAAGGGGCTCAGCTGAAGAAACACAGGCTTAGGAGAGACCTTATCACTCTCTACAGCTCCTGAAAGGAGGTCGCGGTCAGGTGAGGGCTGGGCTCTGCTCCCAAGGAACAAGAGACTGTACAAGAGGATAGGGCCTCAAGTTGCACCAGAGGAGAGTTAGATGGAGTATTAGGGAAAATTTCTTCACTGAAACAGGGATGAAGCATTGGAATTAGGTGCCAAGGGAAATGGTGGAATCACCATCCTTGGAAATATTCAGAAATTGTGTACATGTGGAACTTGGGGATATGCTTTAGTGGTGGAAATGACAGTGCTTGGTTGGACTTGATGATCTTAAAGGTCCACTTTTCCAGCCTTCTATGCTCATTTAATACCTTGGTGTTCTGATGTATTTTGAACTGTTGTGAAATAGTCATCATCAACATGTCCAATTTTTAAGATGATAAAACCAAATAAAGCATCATTAGGTCTCTAACTATACAACTAGTGTCAAAGTATCAAAGATTAAGTAAATCTGTTTGATTTTAGGACAGGTCTCAGCTGACTAGTCTTTTGAGACCCTATGTTAAAGATACATAAACGTGAAAAACTTTAAAGAAAATGTATGAGATTATAAGAGGAAAAAGTGGTGCTACTTTTCATACCTGAAGGCCTACTGTTTTTATACCTTCTAAATTAGACATGGTCAGTCACATTCATTAACTGGGAAAGAAATCTATAGTTCCTCCAGATGTGAAAGCTTGTTCAGTTTACTGGTTAGAAAGTGGGCATTAATTATTCTATTGTTGTGTTTTGATCACTTACATTAGAGTATGGTGATTGCAAGGAAAAAGAGAGTGGATGAAAGTTGTTTTAGGCTTTTCTATGAGCATGCTATTCAGACCACTACAGAAGCTAAAATTCCCGATTTCATTGGAAATTATCTGACCTGTTTTCACCCCAAACCAGGATGTGGTACACTAGTACAATATCAAATGAAGGGCAAACATTGCAGACAAAAAAGGACTGTGCCTTCAGACTGGAACTGTTTATAGAGCTGTGTCTAGGTTTAAAAGGACAGCACAGTCAACCACCCTCTCTTTTAGTTGAAAGAAAATTCTCTTGTAATTATTCAGGTGAAATTTCTTTCAGATTAGACTATAAAGTGAGATCTTTATTAAAAGATTAAGGGAAAAGTTAACTTGTTTAAGAGCAACATCTAATTATAAAATTCAGCTTATCAAAATGACAGAAAAATGTTTGCTGAAAAGCTTGGCTTTTTCATAACATTTATACTAACATTTCAGCTTAGCCTCTTTTGAAAACCTATGTATAAACTAATGTAGCCAGGGTTACTAATGAAATGCAAAGTTCATCATACCTCTTTAAGCAATATAAAAAGCTCTGTCTTAAAAAAAGCATTACATAACAAATTACTTTTAAAAATAGTAGTATCATGAATCCTTTCAAAACTTAATTTGTGCTTCCTCTTAAAAAATATTATTGCAGAACCTTAAATACAGAAACATATACTTTTTTTTTTCCCTATATTTTCTGTGATTAAGAGAAAATTAAAAGAGAAGACAAAAAGGTCCAGTCAAACCCACAGGACCTACCATGTAAATGCCAGCATCTCCTGATGGATCATGAGTGCAGTCCTAGGCATATTTCACCTTGAATAATCCTGGGAACTTGCAGGAGCAAGGTTCACAGGTGCCAGTTCCACAGGTAACTTCCAGAGCTACCACAACTAGAGGAGAATGAAGTCTGTATTTTGCCAGTAGGTTTTACTGATACTTACTGAGAGGAAAAAGCAAGTTGTTCAGCCCCCTGTAATTCTAAGTCCCTTGATCTAGGTCCAATTCAAGATGCAAGTCTTGTGTAGCATTTTCTCCCTTCTCACTCAGAATCATTTTTTAATCAGTTCTCCATTTCCAGCCTACAGCTGAAAATACTAAACCACTACCCCAAAGTATTGACTGAGGGAAGAATACATCTGAAAGCCAGCCCTAGATTAAACTACAAAACAGACACAAGTGTTAAATCAGCACTAATTCTTACTGCTGATTGTGGCTCATAAATAATACAAAATTGTAGTATTTTTGGCTTGCTCAGTATTCCTAGATGAACTACACATGCATACCTGCATATTTCTGTACTTTTTAGGTGTATATACACAAAACCACAAAGGATCTGCCTCCTGCCCACAGTCTTGAAGTAAATACCTGTCATTCCTTGTGCACTGTAGGTGACCACCTTGAATGTGAAAACACATACAAAACCAGGTCTTAGCTTGCTGGAGATATATTCACATTTATAAAATATTATCCATAACTTTAGTCATCTAGGTTTCATATAACACACAGAGTCATGAATAAATTATATTTATTAACTTCCTTTATTCTATGAAATAAAAATTTCCTATTAAAAACCTACTTTATAAAGTCAAACTCTGACATAAAACTATGGCAAATAATAGTCAAGAGAGTTATCAATGAAACGTGTTTATGCAACTAATAAAATAGGATAATATTAATAACATGTTTCCAAAGAACTTCTTCTCTGGCAACATTTTGCTAGAAGTTTGGAGTTTAAACCTTTTCTAAATATCAATACCACATAATCTGTGAAAAATTCTTGCCCACTGTTAGGTTTAAGGGCTATATGAAGTAGTCTTGACTTACTGAACAGTTGCTAATACAAGAGAAAGTTAATATTTTTTTCCAAATTATCATTAGTCTCATATATTTCAATGAACTCAAATGGTAAAAATTCTCTTCTTCAAAGATTTTTTGCTTTTAATTTTTAAGTTTCTCAATCATCCCAGCTACTAATATATAATAGTTAATCTGTGAAAAGACCATTCTAGCAATCATCCATTGTCAAAATACTTTTTGAAAAGTAGTTTAATAGAAATATTGATTTTAAGGAATGAGTCAGATTTCACTAAGCTCTGTCAAAAAGTGTTTTTAATAGTCTACCTTCAGTTTTTCCTTCCATTATGAATGGTTCAAAGTTACTTTCAAAAATCTGGAAATTACTTTAAGATCTTACAGGTGCTTTTCAGAGAACGTGTATCAAGAATCCTACTACCAAAATCTCATTAGTTTTACATTGGCATAAGAGTTAAGAGAAATCAGGGTTAAGCTCTGTAGTTGGTGGTTTGGTTTTGTTATTTTTTTTTAAGTGATTCTGGTATATTTCATTTTCTGATTGACAGTATAGGGAAAAAGGGAATGAGAAAGAGATTTTTAAAAGTAATTTGCCCTATATGGAGAAAAATGCTGACTGCTTTTCTTGAGTAGAGGTGTGAGTGTTCAATACTAGCTTTTGAGGGAGAAGGGGTTAAGCTTAGGAGAAGAGTTTCTTTTGTACAAAACTATACTCTTACATGATTGCACTATTCTTCTATGCTATCAAGTCTGAATTGCACTTTTGATAAGGCCATGCCTTAAGAAATAAATAAAGCATACCCAAAGTCACAGCCTGCAATTATGCTCAGAAATAATAATACCAACTCCTGATATCCTTTTTTCTCTGTAAAACAAAATAATTCAAGACAGTACACTTGGAAAACTTGCCATTTTGTCATGTCATATGAAAATATTCATCCCTGAATACCGTGTGGAGATTGGAAAACTTGTTGCAACATTGATTGGGTTACTTGCAACCAGTTTTGGGTTACATCCATTATTTAGTTTCCCCTGTAATGAATCATAGTTTTAGCTGACTTTAAGGGTGATCTCCAGCTATGATGAACACAAACGTCAAAGGCAGGTCTAGAAAAGAATTTGTCTTTTATTTGTAT
Organism: Irena cyanogastra; assembly: GCA_013397155.1. Classification (NCBI taxonomy): domain Eukaryota; kingdom Metazoa; phylum Chordata; class Aves; order Passeriformes; family Irenidae; genus Irena; species Irena cyanogastra. The sequence goes on along the minus strand of VWZV01015309.1, from coordinate 145,065 downwards.
CAGATTAATTTTACCAAACTAGTTCTTATTCAATGTCCTGAAGTCACTGTTGCATTTCAGACTCTTTGCTAACCAAATTTAAAAGCCTTCAAAGTATGAGGTTAAACAGAAGATTTATCTACCTGACCAAAAGTGAGCAGCAAGGAGGAAAAATGCTCTGTAATATTCCTGAGAGGAGCAAGTATTTTGTGAGACTACTTCCTGCTGCCCAGGAAGGACTGTGTAATGTGACTCCTGGAAAAACCTTGTTTCTTCTGTCAATACCACACAGACCCCTGAGCCTTCAGCTGATTGTGTGAACACTGCTATCATCTAACATGCAAAAGAAAAAGGAAGAGGAGAGGCAGGAAGAAGAAGAATCAATAGCTTCCTTATTACTCTGGCATCCTTATCACTCTTTCCCACTAATCTGCATCCTTACATCTCCTTCGTTTACCAAGCTGACTCATCGTTCTTTCCTCTCCTACTGTTTAACAGGCAGATATTTTAATATTGTGCATTAACTACTTTGCCTTTTTTTACTTCTTACTCCAGAATTCTTCCTGACTTTTTGCCTTCTTGGTTCACCCGTTTTCCCCAGGATTCACCAGGTCTTTTCTACCTTTTCTACCTGCTATCTATACCTCTACCTACTGTAGGCTGACTGCCTCCTCATCTGTAACCCATTTGCTTCTGCTTAAAAACTTCTCGTTTATAATAGGGCCATGCTTACAGCTTATTAAGCCTGTGCACATACACCACATTTATTTTATCACCTTTTGCAGATCAGTACCAGGCAGAGAAGTTTCTCCCCGTCCTCCCTACTGAGAAATGAGCCTCCTGTCTATCCATGTGAACATCTTTCCCACTTTCAATCATCTACATCTTCTCTTTTGTAGCTTGTCCGAGTAGGCTTTGCTCTCATCAAGAAGGGTGAAAGGGGGAAAATATACCAGCCAAGATGCACAGAAACTGAGGGAAAAGCAAAGTCAAACAAGCAAAATCATGCCAAATACATGGTCAGGGATTGCTACTGTGCCCTCAGACTAACAGCATTCTCACTGCTCTATCTTCTGTGCTAACAGAACAGTCCCCATTTATTCATATTTCTGTCCATTTAATGTAATAGTCTACTTAATCCCATTGGTAGTGAAGTCATTCCATATATTTATCTTCATTCTTTCTTACTTTCCCTGATCATTTTGTTTTTCCCAATGAGGAGAGGTCATGGTTTCACCCCAGACAGCAGCCAAGCCCCACACAGCCACCTCACTCCCCCACAAGTGGGATCAGGGTGAGAACTGGAAGGGAAGAAGCTGGAAAACACATGGGTTGAGATAAATGCAGTTTAATAGGGAAAGCAAAAGCTGCCCATAGAAGCAAATCAAAACAATGAGCTAATTCACTGCTTCCAAGAGCAAGCAGGTATTCAGCATCCCCAGGAGAGCAAGGCCCTATTGTGTAAAATTAGTTACCTGGGAAGACAAATGTTGTCACTCCAACCATTCCACACTTTTCTTCTTCTTCTCCCATGTTCTATACTGAGAATGATGCCACATGGTCTGGAATACTGGCCACTTTGGTCAGTTTGGGTCACCTGTCCTGGCTGTGTCTCCTCCCAAACTCTCAGGCACCCTCCCCAGTGTGACAGTATGAAAAGAAGAAAAGGCTTTGGCTCCACACAATCCCTGCTCAGCAATAACAAAAACATCTCTATATTATCACCCCTGGGTTCACCCTGTTTGTTCAGCCCCACAACAGCCACTGGGAAGAAAATTAACTCTGCTCCAGCCAAAATCAGCACAGGAGGGTGAACGTCATGCCATCAGTCTCAAAGATACAGGTTCAACAAAGACCTCAAGTGAGGCATTTTGCTGTTTATATTCAGTGCTCCATTATTTCCTGCCTACTTTCCCTATTTATCTGATTTCATTTTGGTTTTTTTTTCCTTGCTGGTAGCTGAACATTGAGTTCATGTTTTCATAGAATTTATCACCTCTGACTGAGATAATTTTCCTGACTGGTAGTGGCTAATTTGGAGGCTATCAAAGCAAATGGGTCAGTTTTGTCCACAAGCATTAATTTGTGTTTACTGACACTGGATTTCATTTCCATCCTGTGTTTCATCCACTCAGTATCCCACTGCAACTCCTCACTGTTGGATTTGTGTTCTGCCCTGAATAACCGCAAACCATTTAGAAACTGTTGTCCTTTCTGGGGGAATTTCGTATGTTTCCAAACATATGAAAAGGCATAAAATAGTCCTCCCAAGTGTGACCCAAAGATAAACACCAGAAATTTCATTAGATTTCAACTTCAAAATAGTCCTTTGGCAACTTAAATGTGATGCTTTCTAAGCTTAATTGTTGGTCTTTATTTTTCTGCCAATATATGTAACACATAATCTATTGAGCGATATAGCTAATAGCATATAATTTTAAACCTCTTTGTCTTGAGAAATAACTGATTCATGAAAACACTGGCATGGTGTTAGTAAAAATTAAAATATTCTTGTTGATTATCAACTGTCATACATCCGTCATTGGAGCTACAGACTCCAATGACTGATGTATGAGTACAGACTGAGTTTCACTTTACTCAGAGACAGCAGTTACAGAGTGTTTTGTGAATTCATGACACATTTCCCTTTTTGCTTGTTAGCTTGCAACACAGAAGCTTTCCCAGCATTTTTATACTAAAATATTGTATTGGAAGGAAGAACGAAATTAAAGAATTATTCCTGAGTAACCTGGAAAGGATGGTAAGACAGGAAAAGGATTAAGGAGATTCCAAGTAATCTAACCTAGCATTACATATTTGTTTCATTGCCATTTCACTAGTACTGAGAATGCACTCCACAGAGAGTTGTACTATATTTCCACCTTCATTGGATAATTATGGTCTCCAAATGCCTTTCTTATTAAAATAAATAATGAACACCTGCATACTAAATATTTAGTTTTGGAAAGTCCAAAAGGACAACGTATATACATTAATATAATCTTGGCTTTTTGGTATTAGAACTTCTGATGATGCTTATTCAGTATGTGGTATAGAAGATGGCAATGAAATATATGGACCACAATACAATTTATTTAAATTTTCTCTCGGAGCTTTTGTTGTTACTATATACAATATAAATGCCTCAGTCACCTGAACATTTCTCCAAGCCATCCCAGCTGCTAAGTTGATCTGCATGACAGAATCCAATGTATGAGTTCTGCAACACAGACTTTTCAGGTATTTCTTGGTTTCTGATTATAAATTGCCTCCCCCAACTCCCTATTTAAACCATCTTTAGTTCCATTTTTAGCTACAAAAGGCATAACAACACATTATATCTTGTAGAAATAGATTAGTTTCTAGAGAATGAGGTGAGGAATTGCATTAAAAATCTAGATATAAAATGTTGAAGAATGATGCTTGAAGTTACAAGCAAACTTTCCAATAGTTAGGAATCTCTTTTGAGAGAAACGAGTGTGGGCATTTTAGCCACTTAACAATCTAAAGTTTAGATTCACAGTAAGGTATTTAGATTTCTACTGAGGTTTTCAGCTTTCCAGTTGCACCAGACTTTAAAGATATTTAAACTCCAACAGTTTTGGTGACTGTATATTGAATCATCATTTATGAATCCATTTGCAATGGATGATTTATTTCTTGAATGGTGAAAATGTCAGCTGGCAGTTCCTTACAGTCTGGGAGCACATAAAAAGCAACACAAAACTCCAGCCCAGGACTACCAGCAACAAATTTTCAATATATGAATCACAACAGTGAATTTTTATGTTACACACTTATATTAAGACAACCTACTAAAATCACAGTGCTTGGATCAAAATTACTCTGAAAGGGCAGCATGAAGCACGAATGTCTGAATGATAATATGTCTATAATATAGAAATTCTTTAAAAATGTGTTGGCATATTTAAAAGGGCACTTTCCCTCCCTTTACTTTTTTTATCCTCACTATCTGACTCTTATCAAAGAATCATAGAATGGTTTGTGTTGGAGGGACCTCAAAGATCCTCTAATTTCAACCCCTCTGCCATGGACAATTACACTGTTATTTTCATTGTGCAAGTAAAAGCTTTAATTAGACAACTAAAGAAAGACAAACTAGATCAGGAAATCAGTTTGTTGAATTTAAAGATTTGGTTATTTTTAAAAGGGAAAATTCAACTCAAATCAATTCTGCAAACTCTTAGCAGAGCCACAAGCAAAAGAAGTGGCATAAAAGAGAGAAAGGTGTAATTCTCTGTTGATGGCATTGATACATGAACAAAACCAGTGAACTACCACAGAAATAATCACAGTGAAATCTCAAAATTTCAATAATATTTTGCTTCAGAAAAAACGAAAAATATTACATGTCTTCCTAACGAACATGGCCTGACACTGCAGACATACCAACAATTGCATTCAACAGTAATATTGCTGTATTCCAAAGTCATTCAGCTAAACTCCAAGTGGAAGTTATTCTTAGATAGATTTTGTTGTTTTCAGAATTCAAATAAACATTTGTCTTTTCCCTATCAGGAAGCCATGGCTGCTTTTAAATGGATGCATAGAGATAGATCTTAAACAGAGGTAAAAAATTCTAATTCAGGAGATAAATAAATAAGTCAGTAACATGAAATTGCAACATGATCAGAAAGGAATACATGAAAGAAACAATATGAAAATTTGACATGAACAGGCAGCAACAATTTGAAATTAATGTAGGATCAAGGAAAAAAATATGCAAATCTAAGTAAGAAAATCCTGGATCACATATCCTGCTTAAGATATCACTGCATGAGGCATTTCATAAAAAAACATCAACACAATTTGTATTATTAAAAAAGTGAGAGATATATTCATATAGAGACGCAGAGAGTAAAAGAAATCTATAACAAAGGAAACTAACAAACATATATCAAAGAGTAATGCCAAATAATTTACTGGGATTATTCCAATTTGTAACTAAGAAAAAAACCTGATTGCAGTGAGGGAAGATAAACAAAATTAAACTATTCCTCTATCATAAAACTGAATTTTAACTGACTTTGTTTCATCTATGGCCATGAGGTGTTTGAAAATTCATTATAGGGGTTGGAAGCCGAACATCAAAAAAATCATAACAAAATAGCCATTTTTGTTTTAATTTTTATTTTCTATTTTTGACGATTTGAAATATAAAAAATTTCTACGTTTAGATTACTTCTACACTTGCCAATACAGTTGCTCAGTATGTCTATATTTTCCACATAGACCCACTCAAGTCAATGGAGTGAAATAAGAGATGCTGGCCTCACTTGCCTCCACTGGCTTCTCATATATAATTTCCAAGGGTTTGTATGGATAAAGTCTCTAACCATTAAAGGGGGTAACAGAAAAATTGGAAGGGTTGAATGCCAAGCACCTGAGCTCTTCTACAAAAACTTTTCCATTAGAAACATTCTGCCCTAACCATGTTCATTTGTAAATATTTATTATGTGTAAACTTTTCCAAACTATACCAACACACACATACTTTTAGTGGAGAAAGAGCATTTAGAAAGGCACAGTGAAATAGCTCTTTCTGTTAATATCTTTCCCCAATTCTCTTTCTCTTTGTTGGTTGTCATGGTTGCAGCTAGCTTGTAGCTGCCAAGTCATGTCAGACCTTCCACCTTGGTCAGCCTAGAGGTAAAACAGGTCCTCAGATGAGGCAGGTTGGATTCCAATCTACACAGGGACTTCACCCAGTTATGTTCCCATCCTGGGCTGCAAACATCTCACTGGTCCAGGAGCTGAGCAGTGTTAAAGTCTGACCAATAGCCAGTTGAGACCCAGGAGTTTTGAACTCCCTGTATAAGAAGGTTTTGAACAATAAAACGCTGTTGTCACCTGAAGCTCTGAGGTGTGTGTGTCGTCCCTGCCTCCGACAACCAGCTCCATGAAACACATGGATCTCCACGGAACAGTTGGTTTGCTTACTTTTTTTGTTGCTGGTGTGGTTTTTTTGGTTGGTTGGTTGGTTTTTTTGGGTTTTTTGAGATTTTTGGGGGGATTTTGGGGTTTTTTGGGTTTTTTTGTTGTTGTTGTTTTGGTTTTTTTTTCTTTTTTTGTTTTTATTTGTTTCTTTGTTTTTGTTTGTGTTTTTGTTTGTTTGTTTTTTATAATTGTTTGGGATCTTTTTAGCTGTTCTCTCATACAGATACATCCTTGGCAGATATTTAGTTCACCGGAAACTACACCTAGAGAAAACGTATCTCCCCACCAGAAAAGCTCAAAGACTGACCAGAAAAGAAAGCTGTTAACTTATTGATATTTTTAGACATCCACATATTATTTATTATTTTATTTTGCAGAAATGTAAAAAAAAGAGGTGAAAACAAGAGATACAAATGAAGAATGATTTTGTCCTAATTTATGGAGATTCAAAGAATACTCATGAAAATAAAGTCTTTTTTTTCAATGGATGTTAATTCCAAATATATTTGTGACATTTAAAACAACAACAACAACTTCATAAAAACATTTAAAAAAACAACAACAACTTCATAAGAGAAAAAAAGGACATAAGAAAAAGTGTTTGCATATTAGAAACATGGACAAATTGATAATTGCAATGAAATAACCTCATTTTTCTTTCAGTTACAGGACCTAATTATTATACTGGAAGATATATTGCAGGAAGCAGAGAATACTATGACTTCCACTACAAAATATTGTTTGATGTTCTAATAGTTAAGGATCATCTTAAACGTCACAACATTTTTTATTTACCTTTTACATTACTATTTCTAGGTTTTGCTGTTACAGCTCTAGATTATAATTCTGATTATTTCACTGCTCCAGAAAACATACAATACCTTGCTTTTGGAGGTGGCTTTGAGTGATTTTAGGCTAAACTCTTACACTGGATTAATAGCACCATCACTGAGATATCACTGATTCAGCAGGGAGCAACCAAGGGGATGAAAATCTTAAACTCCAATTTTCTTTCCAACTTCAGGGGAACAGAGAGATTCAATAAAGGCAAATATTAAAAGATTGCACAGTGGAGCACCCCATACTAAACCCTTAATCACTGCATTAGTTTCATTATAAACAGGTTTTTGTCTCATTTTGATGCCAAAATCGGCACTAGTAGATACACTGCTTATGTCATTTGCCTGGTTTTTTTGGGAGAATTTTTCAGCAGGGCAATTGTTGACAGTCCAAATATGTACAATGAAGTACATGGATATGCACAATGAAGTACATGGATGTGATATAACAGTGATCTCAGCAAAAATAGGGACAGCATTACACTGCCAGGGCCATACTACTCCACTTAGTGGATATTACTCAAATATAAACAGCTTGGAACAAAAGATAGTCACGAAAATCAAACCCATGTGAAAAGCAGTTCCTTCATCAGGATTTGGAGTGACCAGAATCCCTGATCACAGAATCATGAAAGAGTTTGTGTTGGTAGGAACCTTAAAGTTGATTATTTCCACTCATACGGTTGTGGGCAGGGACATCTCCCACTTGACCACATGGCTCAGTGCTCCATCCAACCTGGAGTTGAACACTTCCAGGGATGGGATATCTGCAGCTTCTCTGGGTACTATGTTCCAAAATCTCATCACCCTCACTGTAATGATTTTTTTTCCTAATATCTAATCTAAATCTACTCTCACTCAGTTTGAAGATATTCCCTCTTGTCCTGTCACTATATGCCTTTGTAAATAGTCCCTCTCCAGGTTAATTTTAAAGCCTCCTTTAGGTACCAAGAGGGGTTTTAAGGTCTCCCCAGAGCCTCCTCTTCTTCAGGCTGAACAATCCCAATTCCCTCAGCCTTTCCTCACAGCAGAGCTGCTCCATCCCTCTGATCACCTTGGTGCCTCCTCTGGCCTGGCTCCAGCAGGTCCCTGTCCCTCCTGAGCTGGGAGCCCAGAGCTGGATGCAGCCCTGCAGGTGGGGTCTCACAAAAGCAGCGGGGGAGAATCACCTCCCTCAACCTAATGATCACAAGAAGATGAGAAAAAGAGGAAGGGAAAAAATCCCCCACAAAACCAACCAACCAAAAAAACTTCTCACCAAAACAAGCAAACAAAAACGATCAGACATTACCACTGAAAAGAAAACCTTTGGATGACTGATCCTTTCTTAGATAGAGGAAAGGAAATTAAAAGCTATGCTTTCTAAGTGGACCACTCAAGGAATAAACAAACAGCAAATAGCAAACATGCTGAAGGATAACTTAGAAAAGCTTCATATCCAAATCAGAGAGACCAAAAGGAGTAAAATGGATGTAAAGGGATGTCTCGGCTTTCTAGGGTATTTCTTTAGCCAGCAGAAGTGCAGTGTTACTGGGTCTGGAAAGCTATAAAATTCTTATTTCTCCTGCTTCAAATACTATGTGTCATTAAAAAGACAAGAAGACAAGGTGGCAGAAAGCCTCACAGAAAGCATGTGAGGAGAAAATGCATGGTTACATAGCACCCAGAGGTCCAATGAAGGCAGGCTGTCTATGGAACAGCAGGCAGGCTCTTTTCGGGTTCAGTGTGCATGAGCTGGAGCTGAAAAGAGCATTGCAGCAAATGTGGTCTGTAAAAATCAAAACTCTTTTAAGAAGAAGGAATAAGAATGCATTAAAATAGAAACTGATGTGTTGCAGGATGAAAAAGAAAATGGAACAGCTTGGAAAATTTACTGCAGAAGAGAATATTAATCTGATAGAAAGGATTAGTATTTGAGGAAAATATATATTCTTATCTCAAGGCCAGACATTTATTTCTCATCCACAGTGCAGACCAATTGCCCTATTTATACTAGAAATGTTGTCTTCCTTTCTGCAAGAAAGAAAGTAGTGCTGGACATCAGTGACAGTGTTTATTACCTCTAATAAAATTACAAATGGCAAAGATGTGTTTCCTATCTGTGAGCTTGTCAATGCACAAAATGGCCACCTAATTTAATGTTCTGTAGCACCCATAATGGTTCTTCATCACAAAATAAAAATGTCCTCATCTTTAAAATACCGCAGTAAAGAAAGTTCTTTTGTTTTAGTGTTAATGAGAAAAAAGTGAAAGTTATAAGTATGAAACAGTGATTCAGAGCAAAATTGTGGCTGTAGGTGGGAGTCTTGTGAATTATCACTTCCTGCTTCTAATGACCATTTTACAAATCCTTAGACCAGTTTTTACCAGCAAAGCTGCAACAGCATCATCTTCTTTATAGAATCATGGAATGACCCGGTTTGGAAGAGACCCTAAAGATCATCTTGTTCCAACCCTCTGCCATGGGCAGGGATGCCTTCCATCAGACCAGCTTGCTCAGAGCCCCATCCATCCTGGCCTTGAACACTTCCAGGGATGGAGCATCCACATTTTCTCTGGTCAACCTGTGCCAGGACCTCAGCACTTTCACAGTAAAGAATTTCTTCCTAATATCTAATTTAAACCTACTCTCTGTCAGTTTGAAGCCATCCTCCTTTGTCAATTCATGCTGTTACACAACAGTCCTGCCTCAAGCATGACTTGGTAACACCAGAATGGTCACATAACAATTTTAACTAAAAGATCACCTTCAATGCACTTGGCTTTTCATGCCTTTGCTTTAAGCATGGATGCTTTAAAAGCTTTTCTATATCATTGCATTAATAAAAGGACTCTAGAAATTTGTTAATAAGTACAGAACACAACAGAAAGCTTTCCAAATATTAACTTAAAGAATGCAAGCCTGAAGGTTTTGGTTTTTGAGAACCAATAAATACTTGCAGTTTGTGAAATACTGCCAAAGTGCTAGTTGCATCTAAGGAAAGCAGAACTTTTTGAAACGATGAGACCCTACTGTGGTTTGTGCTGCATATCTGCACCCTAGTGGCTGGGTTTTGGCAGACACAGTCACAGAATACACTCAGGGGCCCTAAAAGCCAAATGAAACCTGCACAGATTGCTGTGCCTAGATTCCAGTCCACTGCCCTTCTTTCCCTTTAATTTACTCTGAAATTAGAATTTCTTAAAATTGTCTAATACCCTTTCCAAGTTAGGCACAACAGGTTGTAAAATATTGTCTTGATTGTTCACATTTATTAAGAACAGATCTCTTGAAGCACAAAAAGTGAAATTTATACCATTCTGATTATGCACCAAATACCAATATAATAGTTTAATTTTACTATAGGTTTTAATTTAAGTCAAACTGTGGAGATCTTTCACTGCTCCTAATTTTGTATTTGTCATCATAGACAAACCCAAAGACATGTTTCTGCTACTAATACTCAACTCAACAGTTAGAATAAGGTCAAGCAGAAACAAGGAGGAAGGTGACAAACTGCATTACTTAAACACCACTTTGCTCCCAGGTAAGAAGGAGAAACCAGAAACAGTTTTCTGACTTTGTTTTTTAAGGTCTCAGCATTACCAGTCCGTAGCAAACTCTTACACCTCACAAAGGGTTATTGTGGTTTATTCTTTTGAGACAATATCAAACCAACTTTCAGAACAGTAATATTTTAAAATATCTCTCCTCTTTATACACTAAATATAGAAAAAAAATGCTTGTGAAAAGGAAATTTTTACTTACTTTTAAAGGCTACCTGAATGGCCAGCTGTCATTCAAAGTGGGAGATTGGTCTAAGAGAAGAAAGAAAAATCAGAAATTCTTCCTAAATACTATGCAGTGTGTATGAATGCTCATTGGGCTACAAACCCAACTCTCCAGTTTATTCTGAAAAATACCTACCTTCAGAGATATCAACAACAGACCTGTTAGAATTCACTGAGCCTCTGAAAAAGAAAGACTTTAATCAATACCAGTAAAGGAAACTTAAACCAGCATATTTCATTTTTACAGTTTTATTTTACAATCCCAGAAATACCAACAACCATGTTATCTCAGGTTATGTTTGTACAATGGTATGAGTCTAAAGGTGTCTTCCAGGAATTAAGCAGATGGACACAACTTTAGGTGTTGAACACTAACAGTTTCCTACTGACTTTGGCAGAAGATCTGTGCCCTTTGCAGCCCTGTAAAAAGGCCACCTTCTCAGTGCTTAGGCAAGAATTGGATTGCTAGCTTTAGCTATCTAATGTAACAGCAAGAGCAGACTACCAAATAGAACATAAATCCCTTGAATGGTGAGATCTTGTACCTAAGACATGAGAAATAATTCAGATACCAAATACAGCATTTCAGGGTTTCATCGGAAAAAAATCTGGGTTGTATGTGCTACACAAGGTCACAGCTCTTGGCTGCAAACCAGCTAATCTATTTATCCCACAAAGCAAATTCCAAGGCACAATGTTCCCACTGAGCTGAATGCAGAAGAAGCTCGCGTGGATGAACGTATCCACCTCAATCACTTATCTGTCTGATTCACGAGGTTGCAAGAGTTCAGGTTCCTCAAAACACAACCTCCTGAATGACAGCCAAATGCAAATAACAAGTCAGCAGTGCTGTGCAGCCACCCAGCAAGTGGGTGGTTTCACCCAGCTCCTCTGGAGTATGACTGGTTTTTAAAGAGGTTTGAGGCAGAACTTAGAGGTCATAATTATATATGAAATGTGATTCTATTGACTGAGAAGGGAAGCTAATTAAAGCAGATTTATGTATACAAAATGGAAAAGTTTCAAGACTAGCTAAGCAAAAATAATTTCAGAGCATAAAGTGAAACTGAAGATTGTGAGCTGGGTGTTGAAATATCTTTAGAAAGAAGTCAGATGCAAAGTTCTCCCACCCTGGATGGTCACTCTTATGCCAAAATAAAGTACAGATGCAGTGTTTTTACCAAAGGCAGTTCTTTCTTTTTCTTTTCTTGCAAGGTAATTTTTTTTTTTACAGATGGTCTTTGTTTTTTTACATGAACAGATTTTGTCAAAATTTTGAAAGAAAGCACTATTTTATTCTAATTATCTTTCCTCCCCACTCCTGTGTTCAGTTTTTCAGTAAGTAAACCAACTGTAAAATTTTATTAAAATACCTATCCAGCAGATATTTCATTAAAGTTCTAGGAATTTTCTTCCTAGTTATACAGCTTCTTCTATTATTTTCCTCTAATATTTTCTTACTACTAGAAAGCTCCATCCATAGCTGTAGTCAGAATAAAGGAGACATTATCTTTGGGGAAATTTTTTGGATGATATTTGTTTTGAAATTGTTTTGATTTATTATTTTTTAAATTTGTTTTGTCTGAGGGGTTTTTTTTCACATTGGATTATTGCGGAACGCTGCGGAGTACTAAAGAGGAGGGAAGGTACTTATGTGGCTTTCAATTTTGACCTCTACTATTCCTAATTAAACAGAAGGTCAAGAGAGATGCTTTATAAAATAAAGCTGCCGGTACCTGGAGCTTTACACACACATACACACATATATATGTTTAAAATGTTTTTTTTTTCCCCCATCCCAATATGCAATCCCCTACAAAACAGTTAATCAATCAGGGAAAACAAAATTAATTTCGTTACCAGTTCTCCAGGGGAACAAATCCTGAAGTATTTAAATATAAGAAAATAATGAAGTTGCATAGTGGGCCGACAGTTCTGAATAGACTACTACTTTCTACTCTGTGATCTTCATGTACTTTTTAATCTTCTTTCCCAAGGTCAAGTTGCAGCCATCTCCCATCTCTCTCTCCAGTGCTGGCAATCAAGTAGATTGAGATCTTTGTTCCTTTAGTGCCTCACCTTGGCCTCAGTACAAGAGCTAAACATTCAGTGCCCTCCTAGGAGTAACATCTCCTACAAAAGCATCCATTTTTTTCTCCTGTTAATTCTCTTGAAGGTCCATTTTTAAATGTCTGAACTCCTTGATTTGGTTGCTGATTCTGCTAATCACCTACTCTACTAATTTCTTCAAGTAAAAGTAAATAACAGTCTTTTTTCTCACTTGTTGCATGGATAGTCATAAGAAATTATACCAGCTATTTTTTCAGTAAATCACAAGAGTGTAAAGCAGACAAAATAGCAGGAGAGTAAAAGATGTATGCAACCGAACAAGGTGAAGATAAATTTAATAAGCAACTAAACATTTATTCATTATCCTAGTGAATTTTACCTCTTGTGAACTCCCTCTGAGAGGATAACTTGGATCTGTCCTAAGGCCACAAGTTCTGCAGTCTCCACATGCCAGGTGGCATCAGCCTTCCAGGATTATCACATTTTTATCCTTTCCTGGACTAGAAGCTATCCATATCGGAAAGCTAAACATGAAGACATTGTCACTCCGCAAAAGACAATGATGCTGTGTGTGAAGCAATATCTATCTTGTTTTAACACAAAATAATGGTTCCAGATTCCCAATAACTTCACACCATGCAAGGAAGCTGAACTCCTTGTTAGCCTTAGCTTTCTTAACTCATGCTGGCTCTCAGATTTCAGTTCTACCTTATACCTACTTACAGCTGGTCAAAGTTTGCTGGAAGAATGTGCTCAAGCCTTCCAGTGTAAGTTGATAGCTGTAGTATCATGACACCACTGGCTCTTTTGATACCAGTTCGGAACAATATCTAAGAAATATACTTTCAAAAGAGTACAAACTACTCAGTTAAACTCCGACTCTTTTTGTAGGATGACAATGTTCATTGAAATTCAGTTCATGGTGTTTCTTTAAGGTTGCTGGTGATGTTTGCCTTATTGGAAATATCCATGGGAGAGAGACATTAATAATCATGCCTAAAGCAGATGAACAAATGAAAGACCAGTTGAATGAACTATGGAGTTTTCTTTCTGAGAAATACAGCTGGATATTTAGTTTGTATGAGGATATTCAGAAAAGAAAATAAAATCAGAGTCAAGGAAGCAACCTTAAGAGAGTCAAAAAACATCTAAATTCTGTGTAGCAAAATAAAATAATAGAAAATATAAAAGACTGTCTCTATGTGCCCCAGTATTCCAAATTGTATGTGGGGAGCTCTCAAGGGTTTCATCTGTTTTATTGTCCTGTCAGATTCTTCAACAGCCTTTGTTTGCATTGTTTTGCTCTTTTATGTCAAATCTCCTTCTTTATCTTTCTACACCTTCCCTGAAATTTTTCTTCTGGTGCAGACAAACAGAATTTCTCATGAGCAAAGATATTTCAATAACTCTTGGGCAATTTTCAGCTACCTTAGACAACGATTTCATAAATTTCAAATTTATACCCACATGTGGGGAACATGCAGATCAAGGTTAAAGCTGAAAAAGATACCGGAAACATATTCAGACTAAAAATGACAGCACGCTTCATTGCTATAAATGAAACATAATAATGGTTCTTTAAAAATTAACAGCACTATGAATAAAACAGAAGACTAATGTATAAGTGCCATCCATGCTTCTGGGTGTTAGAAAAGCCACCCAACCTCCTGTCAATCCTTCTGAATTCTAACTTTCATCACCTCTTTGTTTTCTTCTTTTATTTCCATTCCTGAGCCAGTGATGATTATAGAAATTGAATTATTTTCCCTGTAGAGCACTTGTTTGTCAGCAGCTGGCCTGCTCAGCAAGCAAAGTGCTTTGTGTTACCTTGCCTACCAGAAGGTTTTCCATTTATCAGTGGCCATAGCTTAGATAAAACACAGTTCCATATGGCTCTGAATTCAGTGTCTGTAGTATGTGAGAAGCATGACATCCCTGTCTTCAGCTTGTTACTTATCCAGCACTCAGTAACTTACCCCTGCTACTTTCAACAGCTACCTGGAAAACCTCAAAAATTAATACAAAAGCTTCCTGTAGCTGGATAGTTGCAATGGTGTTTGGATTCAAGACCTGCAGTGGAAATGTCTGGGTTTATTAAATTTTAAAAGATTTTATTACAGAAATCATAAATAGAATTTCTGCACACAGCATTTGGAACCACAGCAAAGTTCAAGGTCCGAGTCCAGGCCTAGATATTTAACTAGACAAGTGCAACACAGGTTAGAGTTCTAATGTACACTTGCAATGAAAAAGAAATATAATTAGAACCAGATAACTATTCTCCAAAATGCAATTCTACTCTACCATGGTTATCTGCAACATAAAATTGATTACCTGCTATGTAACCTCCTTCATTTATAATTCTTTCATAAAATGCCTCTGATGCTTCAGGAGGTAGAAACAGACAACTCCATGTTTATCTTTTTTGTCCTAAGGACTTTTAAAATGATACCTAGTTTCTCATTGAGGACATACCAGAAATTGTCACTTTGGAAGTGGATTACAGTTGTCTCAAGCAGCCTTTGATCATCACAATAAAATTATTTAACTGTATTTATATGTTTCACTCTAGTGGGATAAAACAAAAGAAG
Source organism: Irena cyanogastra (assembly GCA_013397155.1). Classification (NCBI taxonomy): domain Eukaryota; kingdom Metazoa; phylum Chordata; class Aves; order Passeriformes; family Irenidae; genus Irena; species Irena cyanogastra. The sequence goes on along the minus strand of VWZV01015309.1, from coordinate 129,857 downwards.
GCCAAAAACATGATCATACTTTTAAGATGCTGTTGAGATGGCATGTCTCTAAAAAAAAAAAATTCTTCAAAATAAGTGATTATTTAGATTTTAACAGTTTCTGACCTATGACTGCCTGTCAGAAATACTAAGACACATTTATTCATGTCATTTATACCAACCTACAACAGACAGCCTATAAGTTCATTTTTCTAATAAAAATGGCTTCAGTAGCCTATCAGAAAATGTTGCTAAGCCCTGTATTATCCCCAAAATTAGAATAAGTTTGTGTAGGATACATGAAAGCCTTTTGAAAAAAAGGAATAAGACCTAAATAATTATATTCAATCAATTTTGTTAAAAGTTGAAAGACTAGTGATGACATCTGCTAAAGCTGTTCAAAATTCTGCAAAGATTATGACTTCTGACAAGACAGCAGCTCATCCAGATAGTAAGCAAATAAGACAAAATACTTCCCCCACACACTGCTGACCTCACAGCAGTAATTATATAACAAGTCTACACATTAAAATTATCTGTACCTCCGTACATAGCTTCAATAAAAATATAGCCACTATATATATATATATATGTATTTTGCCTTCTCATACTCATGTAATGATATTTATAAAATAGTCAAGTAATCTGAGAGAGAAAACTGTAGTTATGTTGAGAGCAAGACTGGTTAAGGTTTAAAAGTGTTCCCAACACTTAAATCACATCACTTCAGAAATAGTTTCCTCTTTCCATCATAAACTAATGAAATTTCTTCCCTGTTCAGCAGCTCAGTGAATCTGAGTTACATCTGCTTACATATTATGTTGAATGCTTCTTCTAAAAAAAATTACCACAGAGGCCTCAAACAAAACTGAGGACACCAGGACCAAGTTAGCTGCTGTGGTAGAGACTGTTCAAGGCAGGAAAGCCAAGAGCATCTGTTACTGTCACAGCAATTCTATCTGTTCAAGTTTCAGACATAATTGAAAAGTTTCTGAAAGCTCAGAAAATTCCATGTGTCATTTCCTTGGTTTTAAGGGGCTGGGGAAAAAAGCAAAGAACAACCCTACAATGTTCAGCTGTAGGAGTTTCCTCAAGTGAAGTAAGATGACAAAATAGTTTAATCAATCAGGACAACATACTCTCCCAGAACTATTTAAAGTCAGAGTTACCAGTAATTCTAGTCTGTATTGTCAAAAAATTGAAGTTCATTGAAGTTCAAATTGGAAAAATATCACTTTATAAGATCAGATGGAAAAGCATACAACCATAGTTCTTGTTTTTACAGGTTTGCTATGCAAACCCTGCATATACTAAGTCCATCCAATGATGGAAGTAATTAAAAGCACTAGTTAATTTTAATTTAAAAAAAACCCCAACTTTATATCACATCCTATTGTCTTGGTTATTATAACTTTTCTCCTTATGTCATATCATTTGTCTTAAAAAAAGTTCCAGATTGTGTAAGGGTTTTTAGTATAAACCACAGGGTTCATTAGTAAAGATTTTAATGCTAGGCATCTCAGATTTTCTCTTGTTTTTCCTTTTTTTCTAATAGAGTAAGATCTATCAGCCATCATGGTACTCTGCCAAATTGTTCTGGACAAAGACACATTGTTGAAGATAATTCAAATTGAAATGTCAGTAGTTTACTCTGTCAGTAGTTTTGACCTAAAATTCAAATCCCAGAAGAAAAAGTGAGAGTAATATCTGATTTCCTGAAATCTAAGTCTACACATAATCCCACAGCTATGTGGAGATAATCTAGGGAGAACAGGATTACAGGAGCCTATATTTCAAGAAAAAATCCTAAAACAAACTATGTACATTTAAAGTCATACTGGTATAAAGTGTATCCAAATTACTCAAGGAATTCTCGGCATCCCTGCAGACAATTTGGCACTTTATTGTTAATTTGTTGTTCAATACTAGAATTCAGTAACAAATAGAGGAAAGGTTCTTAATATTAAGAACACTGTTGTAAAGTGACCCAAATTACTCCAAGGAAGTTATTGTTCATGAATAGACTCCAAAAAAAAAGAATTTAAAACAAATTTTTAGCCACTGGAACCACAGCCTTAGTCAGCAGGAATCTAATTTCAAGGCAGCCTCCTACTTAGTTATTCCAGACACAGAGCTTGAGGTATTTTTTGCCCATTTGAGCAATCTTTGTCAGGTAAGCATGTCATGCACTGTCTGAAATGGCAGACAAGAATTGATGTTTTCCTGGAAATACTCATCCAACTTGCTGGTTTTGTCTATGGCTTGGGCCATGATGCAGCACCTTATTGCCATGGAGAACAAAAGGTCTGTCCTGTCCTTGAGAATTCTACACACTATCTATTTGTAAAGCTCTCAAACCCACAGAGCACAAGTTTTCATGCTCTGAAAGAGAAAATTACCCATCATCAACCCTACTCAAAGAAATGACTGGATTTCCCTCCCAAATTAAGGGAGTTGTCTTTAATTTACAGCATAAGATGCTGCAGGATGTGGAAATATGAAGAGAGAATGAATTCAAGAAATATGGAAAAAAAATGTAATTGAAATTTTGTTCAGAAGCAGATTGCCAATAAAAAAATAATTTTATCTTTACTCATGATATAACATATGTAAGCAAATTTCACTTCTCAAAATTCGTGTTTGCAACTAACCTACATTGATGTTAAAATCAATAATCTATTCCATTATCTTTACACCAATCATAAAATATCAAAGCACATGGGAAAGGGCCTTATTTTTAGGTTAAAATATACTTGTCAAAAGCATTTCTGTTTGCCAAGCACAGTCTCAAATGTTGGGAAACACCATATAAAGTTATGCTGCTCCAGTTGACTAAGGCAGGGGCATCCCACTGATTCCCAGAATTTCTGGAGGAAAGAAGCAAGAATGAGGCAGAGAGTCCATTAAAAAAAGCATGTAACTGTGTAATTTAAGTGTCCATTGTAATGCTTATGTGCAAAATGGCAAAATTAAGTTTGAAGGGTGTTAAGTACCTTTTAAATGCCAAGCCATATGGTATATCAAAATGGTCATGCAAAACCAGAGGCACCCCTCAGATTTCTGAGGATTTTCACTAATCTTCTTGGGTTATGGAATTATGAATATGCCACTACAGTATAATGACTGCAATTAGTGCTAGCAAGAAACAAAATTATGATTGATAGAACACTATAATTGTCTGTATATTATATATTGGGTTTACTCCAACAGTCCTTGCTCATGTAGGAGTCCAAATAAAGATCTATGGAATCAGATGAAAAGACAGAAAATTTAACATTCATCTCAGTAGTATGAGTGTCTTTTAAATCCACACAGGTTCTATCTATACACAGTGTAGAACAACTACAGGCTTACAGAAGCTACCAAAATGCAAAATTTAGAAACAGGGCACCTAAAACAAAGGAAGAGAAGAATAGTGTTTGCTCCCAGAATGATTCAAACTTCAGATTAAAGATATATAAAATCATATTAAATATTTTTTCCCAGAGAAAACTTAGTTGTACATTGAAACAAAGAAAAAAAATGTATCATTAATATCTACACATTTTCAAATTCTAGAATCCAATGAAATGGATATCCAGGTAATGTATTTGCATCACATATAAATTTTCAGAAGAAATATTTTAACATAGCTTAAAGAAAAATAAAGAGAATGATTACCTAAGTTAGTTTCTTAAGACTTGGAGGCTTTTTGCTGTTTTTAATAAGCATTCAATACCTAAAAGAAGAAAAAAAGGGGACACTACCCAGATAAATAATAACTGTAATTGCAGAGTAGTTCCATTTAGTGGCACTAATTCCAGTAAGTGATAAGCAGCAAGGAAGATAAAAAAGTGGTTTTGTGTCAAAAGGTTTATGTCAGAACCAAAAATGACATTTAAATATAACAGACATTGCCCTAAAAGTGACGATTTCTACAGTGATATTAACAATATAACAGCTATAAAATAAACACTGCATAAAATAATTAAAATCTATTTATACTTTCATATTATTTTTAAATATAAAAATTGTATAAAACATAATAGTTTCTTGAGAGTGCACACAGGCAGGATTTGTGGATTTTTAGGTTAGCTTACATATTGTTAGTGGTTTTAGTAAGTGTTGTAGTTTCTGTGACAGCACACATTTCTGATGACTGACAAATATATCATCATCTCAGTCCTACATTTTGGTTTTATCTTATCAGAAGAATTTGCATGCATGATTTTCTGCAGCAAGAACTGGTATCTGAAGAAAACATGTATGCTGCCACACATATTAAAGAAAAACTTATAATCAGTAGGACATTGATCAAGAAAGAGTTGAGATATATGTGCACAGAAAAAAAAAAAAAGGTGTTCTTGCTGATTTCCCCTTTGTTGTATTTTAAAGAATGGAAGAACAAGAAAGATAAATCTCAGGCTAAAGGTATTATGCAAGGATGTGTTTGAATCTGGGTTTCTGATCCCACAAACCTACTGACAGACATTGAGGTCATACAGGCTGCTTTTGAACCTTGCAGTTGAGAGTAAGGCCCATCCCACAGCAATCCAATTCCATGACAGGCCTTTAAAGAGAACCCCACAGAGCAGGTGACCTACATCCCAACAACAAACGCGTCAATCCACCTTACGACAGACTAGCAAAACCTACAAAAGCTTTAAATTGGACTGTAAAGCACAAGATTTCTTTTTCACTTTCAAGGGCAAACCTTCTGCTAACTGACCGTGTAACAAAGCAAGTTTCCTGGTGAGCAGGTTATTCCAAACTCGTCCGTCAGTCCACCCTTTTGACGTCACCATCTGTCACTCTAGTTCAGCACTGCTGTGTGTCTGAGCTACCCTGGTGATCACCACATTCAGTGGCTACACCAAATTACAACTGTATTTTATATTATACTCAGTCAGTATCACTAAATTTTATGGTGCAAATACTAATTGAAAGATACTGTAAGAAAAACATGAAGACAAAAGTGTGTGCTTTGGTGTGCAGTACACACGATCAATAAATTGCAAGCACCCAGGGCCACATGTCGACCACACTGAATATTTGTTTGTTGTTGTTTTTATAAAACAACAACAGGATAAACTGGAGACAAAATTTGGTGGGGTGGAAGATTTATTTCGCACGTTTTGGTTGATTCAGCCAACATGGGCTTGACTCTTCCCATTTATTGAACACCCTCTGGAACAGACAGCTCTGTAAAAGTCTTCCAAGGTGGTAAACAGAGCAAGTTAGATCAGTCTTGTTTTCAGGTCTTGTAACTGATAATAAAATACCAAGTCACCCTGACGGCTGTCTAGTACTTCCTGTTAGACACTCACATGGCGTTAAGTCTTACTATGAAACTTGTTGGACTTTCGACAGATATCCAAGAGGAATTTTTAGATGCAAAGAATTCAGTGAAGAAAAAAAATAAATAAAGACATTAGAAAAATGTTAACATTTGCTAGCAAAACCAGCATGAAAGCACGAAACCAGTGATAACAGTAGCTCTGGAGGGTTGCATATGGTAAAATTCAGTCTTCTTATAAGTCCTAGAAAACTCTTGTGATCAATTATACAACTGACACAGAGGACAGAAAGCACAAGGAAAATAAATACATATTTCCATCTATGTTGTAAACTAATTGACATTAAGGGACGTGGCTCAAAGGACTCCCTTAGTTCCTAAGCCTCCACTAGACCATCAGATGACTCCTCTCAGGTGGGAGAAGGTTCCAGCTTGGGAAGTGAGTATAGGATTTTGTTCTTACACCAAAAAAAAAAAATAAAGCTACTGGTTAAGGACTAATAAAGGATTTTTTGACACATTCGATTAAAATTAAAATAGACAATCTTAACAATTGTGTCTATTTACACAAATAATTTAACTGCCCCTCTCTTCTACACCTGTTGAGGATCTTCCTAGCCCAGTATTCTGACTGTATTATACCTCTCTCCTTTCACTTCTTGTTCTGCCTTTATTTTATTTAACAGACTTACTTGTCTTTATTTCAAAGACATTTCTGGTTTACCAGCAAAGAAAAGTCAGCAGGAGAAGTCTAGATAACTCGCTGCCAGAACAGAGATACCATGAGGCCACTATCTACAGAATCAGTCACTACAGCTGCCTATCTCTCTAGCAGTTCCCAGGAAAAGAGGAGTTATATCAGCTCCTGTGCATCTTTAAGGAAATGTATACAGAAGGGAATAAAGCAGCATCGGCTAGAGACAGGTAAATCAGTGGTCTTGGAACGAGTTCTTAAAATGTATCTGAGGAGGCAGATAAGAAAGAACTAAGATGGAAGAGGAATTCAAGGGGCTGGTGTTTGCCCTAGGAACAATGCAGTAAAGCCAAATTAAGGCATGTATATTCATTTTAATGCTGTTTAAGAAGGACTGTTTTAAGTCAGAGATAAGCACACTGCAACAACAATAAAGCCACCTCGGTGACCTCAAACCCTACTGTGACTTGCAAATGTTCTGACTCCTGTACCCACAGCACATCCGTCGTGAAACCACTTACTCTGTCAGCCATGACAGGGTAACTCATCTGTCTATAGCTACAGTCTGCTGAAACAAAACTCTTAAATGAATTCACTTTTCTGATGAAGCATCATGGAGGGCACCTTGAACTTAATGGCAGTTTGGTTGTGCTTGCGAAGTGTGAAGAAAGTGCAAGTCTCTGAGCTAATATAGCTCCAAGATTAATTTCTAGCCTTAATGATTTTGTGGAACAGCCTTTTGAAATCATTGTGATCATACCAATTAGCTATAAAGTCCTTGTAACAATGTGCCCCCTCTTTCACAAAATACTTCTCAAGCTGCAATGAGGTCTTATTTTTATTAATGTGTATTTTGGTAAGTATATCAATAAAGTCTTTGTTAATAGCATACTTGTGTGAATTTTACCAGAGTACAACATTTCCAAGAGACTAAATTTAACAGCAGTACAGTGTCTAAAGAGCTGAAACATCATCCAAAATAAAAAGAAAGTGCTGAACCATTCAAATACATATCCTTTACCTCTTTCTTTTCTGGTATAGGGGAGTAAAAAATAGATTCAGAACATATTTAGCTTAAAGGAAAGCTACATAAGATGCAGGGAAAATAGAAATGGACTATAAAAAAAAGTAAAAATGAACAGAGATATATGGCAACACTTGCAGTGACAGGCAATGTAGAGAGCTGCTGTATATATTGTTGCAAGTATGAATTTATTTTCATATTTTAGAATATACAGTTGTATTCTGGAATAACAGCAGTTGGTATGACACTTTTCACTTTTACAAACATACTGAGCTATTTGGAGGTTTTTACCTTGGTTTTGCTACATTAAAAGGCTTCTCTTACTCCTACAGTGCATAAAGGTCAGTAACATAAATGCTTATTTGTGTACACATGCAACCACAGTAAATGAAACACAGCATCTGGACATATTTAATTCAGAAATCACTGAACCAAAGGAATTGGAAATCAAAGCCAAGAGAACAGGCAACAGTAACTGTCATGGTCTGATGGGGATAGCATCAACAACATACGCTGCACTCCCCCTAAGGCACGCTTAGACAAGGACAAAATCCTAACAGCATTTGGTAGGGGAGCAGGCTCTGAGTACAGCGGGGTCCTCAGACCCAGTTTGGCAAAGCTGGAAGCCACAGAGCTGACAACTTCCCTTAAATGATGGCTCTTGAGTCAGAGGGGTGTGCTTGGGGGAGTCCAGACCAGGACTGGTAGGTCTCCCCATAGAGCTGTGGCAGACAGAGCTACCAGTGACCTCGGGAGTGCCTGCATCCAGCTGTTAATGGATTTTTCAGGATCAGAACACAAGACTCACTTGGGCAGAGAGAAACCTAGAAAGGTTCGACAAGGCACATGTAGTGTCCTACACTCAGAGAGTAATAACCTCAAGTACCAGCACAGGCTGGGACTGACCTGCTGGAGAGCAGCTCTGCTGAGAAGGACATGGGAGTCTTGGTGGGTGACAGGTTGACCATGAGCCAAAACCCTAAAATATTAGCTAAGATAAAAATAAAAATAAAAAAATAAAAATGGAGAGCATAAAGTATTCTTCTATTGCTATGCATATGAAAACGTCTATGTAGCATGCATGTGTCTCTATATAAACATATATATATGAATCTATATATATTTATGAATCTGTTAGAAGTCTTAAATGAATGATTCACAACAGAGTTACTTTTCTAAACTACATCTGCTTTCAAGATTGAGTTAGTGAAGCATCTGGTAAAAAGTCAATCTGAAATAATTCTTGCCATAATACTACAATATGCAGATTACAGCAACTATTTGCTGGGAATAGCAGTTGCACTGTGTCTGGCTGAGATAGAGTTAATTTTCTTTAGAGCAGGTGGTGTGATGCTGTGTTTTGGATTTGTGGCCAAACAGTGCTGATCACACGCTGATGTTGTAGCTGAAATATGTTTGCACAGCACCAAGTCCCTCCCCATTTCTCACTCGACACCTCCAGTGAATGCATCGGGGTGTGCACAACAGGCTGGGAGGGGATGCAACCAGGGAGATGACTTGAATTACCTGAAGAGGTAAAATGTCATGATCAGTGACAGGAGGGGAAAATTAAGGGATTTAGGCAGGTTAGTCATCTTTTGCTCAGAAACTGGCTGGACATTGCTCTACTTATGGGAGGTGATGGTAATTATATTTGTATAATTTTAATTTATTTTTGTGTTCTCTTCTATTTTTCCTTCATTTATTAATCCATTTTACCTTTACCCACAAGTTTTCTTGCTTTGACTCTTCCTTTTCTCTGCCCCCATCCCACTAGGCAGGAGGAGGGACAGAGCACCTATGTGGTACTTAGGTGTCTACCAGGATTAACCCACAGCAACAGACTTATTAAAACTAATTTTATTTTGCAACTAGTGAAGTCATCAAAATTATTATGCTCCCTGTTTTAACCAAAGTAACACATCTAAACCCCCCTTTATTTTCTGCTATAAAGTTGAAGTCTACAAAAGATTATTTTGTATTGAGTTTTCATTATTTTTTTTTCTTTTAAACCCTCTAATAATCGAATTTTTGAAAGAAAATCATAGAATGGTTAGGGCTAGAAGGGACCTGAAAGATTGTCTAATTCCAACCTCTCTTATTTCCACCTTCTCCCAGTAAGGCTGTGAAAGAAGTGCACAAGACAGTTCTTCTGGAGTTTTTTCAAGGAAAATACCGGTGTGCAACAAGGAAGGTAAAGGCTAGACATGTTTTCAGCTGGAGAAGGGGCTGCTGCCACTACTTACCCAACAAGAGGGCTTGAACATCCCAGGGTGGATCTATCATAAGAGACATAAGAAGGAGGCTGTGGACCAGACCCACAGTCCACATTCACAATTGTGCTTTATGCATGCATTTTTCATGTTCATATGTATGTTTAAGTACTAAATATATTTCCATAATACATATGTTACACACTATAAACACAATCATGGAGAAAGCACTCTGGAAATAAACAGTTTCAAATTTTCAAAACTCTTGTTGCTGCCTGAAGCACACTTTGTTGTCAGCAAATTCATCCGAATCCAGAATCTTTGACACTGCAAATCTTTGATTGTACAGATGCAAGGCTTACTTGAGCTCTCTGAATGTGAGTCTTCTTCAAACATTGACTCTGGCTTCAAGTGTTCAAATCTACACCGGTTTTCTACCATAAATCTGTTCAGACTTGCAGGAAAATAATGTAGGTAAATATATTTGTCTCCAAACTTTCTTATTTGTAGCTGTAGTGAAATGGGTAGTGCCCACAGACACTACAGAAGCTTCCCCTGTAGATTTCAACTATTTGTATTTAAACAAGATGGCTATAAGAAGAGTTTGAGTGAAGAGTTTATAAACCAAACCTCTTTATTCACTATTTTCAATTGAATTTTCAGTAAATTTTTGCGTCTTTGTTTGTTTTAATCCCTCTAAAAATGCTAATCTTTGAAAGAAACTTCAATTTTTTCATTTTGGAGGTTTTTTTAATAAGAAATGGTGTCAGTATATTTAGACACAAATCTTTTTCACCTAGGTTGGACAGTGAAAAGTAAATGCAAAAATGAACCCGTGTGAACATTTAACACCATATTCTCTCAGCACCTCCCATTCCCCATGTCTGCTGACTGGGAGGTTTGTGCAATCCAGTTGTGAAACAAGGTTTTAGGCTTTGAAGTGTGAAGCCTTAAAAACTTTGAAGATACTGAACAAGAAGTAACAAAGTCCATTTGCTTTGAGGTAACAGACAAGATAATACTTTTTATGACCAAAATATCGAGACTCAATAAAACCAGTTTTTTGCTTTTTCTACTGTTGTTCACCCCTCACATGACTTCACTAAGTTTTATACAGTTAAAAGTGAAGCTTAAAGATTATTCATCAGTCATATTCTCTTGGCTAGCATTTCCAAAATCAAAGGGTGTCATTCTGACACTAGAATGTTATGATAATTAAGTTTTGTTTTAAAAATAAATTTCAGACCATGTGTCAAAACATATTATAAGAGGATACATATGAGTAAAAATCTTTTAAAAATTACTCTCTATAATCAATAAGACATATATAGACTTAGAAACTTCATGCCAACTCCAGAAACCAACATGAAAGTAATTTCAAAGGAAAACTTCTTGTTTTAGCATATGCACCTTAAATAATTTTCACATTACATATTGCAATATCAAGAGTTCATCAAAACTCAAATTCTATGTAAAATACTGTTGTTTTCAGTAATTATAGTTCCTCTTTTTTTTTTTCTGTTTTCTTTTTTTTTTTTTTAATTGAAACACTCCAGACTTTCCTCCTGAAAGGTTTTCAGTCACAGTTTTTTTGAGGTCTGGATTTCCACTTGCACACCAAAGACTTATTCAAGAGGGTATTTTCCATTCAGTACTACTGACAGCTAACATTCCAAAACTCAACATGGACTCAAGAATTTAGGATTTAGCAGACCAAAAGCCTTCCAACAATACAGTGCACGCACACTCAGTTATTTTTTCTGTTTCCAAGAGTAGCTACAAAATGATTGTACCTCTACACTTTACAGGAGTAGAACAAGATAATAGGCTCCCACACATACCTCTGAGTAGAGGGGAGATAATGTAGCTACACAAGCAGAGTTTGGATTTTAAGTTTATTTACAATTTTCTAAGGTTCTTTTAGAAATTGAACTCCACAATGTCCTACATGGTGTTGTGTGTTACACAACTGTCATAAAATACTTAGTTTGGTGTTGTACACAAAACACTACCTTGAGGAACAGGCAGGTTAAGAAAATCCCTCATTTCCCAGAAAATAAGCATTATTGCTATTATCAACATTCCCTAGAAGTGGGACCTAGTTGTTTCTATAGTCAGTCCAGACAAAGAGGCACAGTCTTACATTTGTTTTAACTGAAAGGCTGACATCTACTTTAAATTTTTTATGTAGCACATACAATTTAAAATACGTTTTCTAATGTACAAGAAATAATTCAAATTAAATAAAAAAGAGAGCAAAGTATCTGACTCCGGTCAAGTTGCATAGTACAATTTTGGAAGAACAAAGTTGAAGGTCTTCATCCTTCACCCAAGAATTTTATATGTATTTTCTCCAGTGAGTATTACACATCATAATATCCACAATCTGAGAACAAGTACTTATAATTAATCTCAGATTTGTTAAATATGACTGTTTCTGTAGGTTTAAACGAAACCCTGAAGAACTAGTAACTCACCCATAGCACAGTCCTTACTCAGGTCCCCTCTGAAAGGCTGAAGACAGGGTAAAGGTCTCATTGAAAACAGAAGAAGAAAGAAAAAGAAACAATAGATAGGCATGGCTTTAGTAGCATGGGCAGACCTCAGACATAAGGTGCTTTCCACCTTTTTAGAAAATTGTAGCTGTCTGGCACAACCATATCCTCTTCTTTCTCATGAAGCCACTTTTGATAAGTATTTAGAGATGCAGTACAAGCTACAAAAATGAGCTTCTCCTCTGCACCCTGGCCTGACCAAGAACAGCCCCCAGGTTGCTCACAAGTACCCTCTAACCTGTTTATTTGAGACAGCAGATTACTTAGACTTTGACTCATCTATTCTATTGAACTAGCAGTGGCACAACATTTGCCCATCAAATGACATCAGCCCTGCAAGTAATTTTCTTCTCCAGTGGTGTATCTATCCCTTCACCAGCTATGTTTCAGCCATGAACAAAGATGCTTTTAACATCTGTATCACTTCAGCAAGTGAAATTAGCTGAAACTCAGTGGTGGTTGAATTCTTCCTTCCAACCTTGTACATATCTGCCTCTCCAAGCCAGCTCTGGGTAAAAGTCACTGTACACTCAGACAAGTTCCTTATGTCAGATATATTAGATATGAAGCTGACCTATTATGAGAACAGAGAGGAGGACTTAAAAAGCAGTAATGGTTAAAGGCAGTTCAAAAAAAGAAGCCAGAGAAGATCTAGACTTCTGGCTATATGTTATCAGTGAAACTACTTTGGGACTCATGATGCCTTTAGCTGAATCAGTGAAGCTGATTCTCTGTCTCACTGGAATAAATGTAAGCCTGGAAGCCCTCAGCTGTATTTTCAGTCAATGACATTTCATTTCATATTGGTCAATATTTCACCTTTAATGATTTCTGACTAGACATGTGCATGCTGAGTCACTGCTTTGGATAAACGCTGAAGAAACCTCCAGCAGAAACAGTACAATGCTATTGAGATAATCTTTGCCCTTTGGTTTTCTGTAACCCCTCCCCTGAGAGAATCTCTGATTCTCTGTAATGTTTGTGATTTGTAGCCCAGCAATACTCAAGTTTTCATTTACTTCATGCATATGCACTAAATTAAGCCATTTCCCTCCCACCCATATGGTGGTCTGATATGCACAGATGTTGTTACAGTGTTCTGTGCCACATAAAATCCCAGCTGTAATATTTAAAAAAAAGCAAAAACAAAACCAAAACCAACAACGACAACAAAAAAAACCACCCCACAGATAAAAAGCTCTTTTACTCCTCTTTCAAAAAGGCAAAACAATAAAAATAAGCCCATACGGAACAGAACTAACATAAACAGACCCATGCAACATCTGACATTGACACAGAAAAGGGAGAGAATGTGGAAGACAAAACAAAAGAAAGATTAGTATTAAATTATTTCAGACAGCGGTAATAATTAATTAAAAAATTATAATCTTTATAAAATATCAGTTGACAAAATACTTTTGACAGTCCTCTAAGACATAATCAAGTTTGAAGGTTTCTCAAAGTTCTGGGTTGCAGTATTTTTTAAACTGGATTGAAGGAGTTTAAATTTCAGGAACTCTGTGTTCTCTAGGGAAAAGTAACTAATTGTGAAAAATATTTTTTTTGTAAATTCTTTCAATATCTTGCAACTAACAAGTGCCTTCCCCTTTTTGATCAAACAACCGTGCTCCCAGATCATTCACAATAAGTCCTAAACCTGAGTTCATCTCAGAGGAAGTTATTTTTCTCTTCAACACTGATTTTAATTTTGCTACATTGATATATTAATCAAATCTTGCAAATCACTGCGTACAGTTCCTGATAGCCTGAAGAATCACAGAGAACCCATGCTACATTCTCAACATTTACTCTAGTCATCCACACAATTTGGTGCCTTAGTGAGAGTGGTGCCAGTAGTTCATGTAGGCTTTTTTTTTGGTTTTTTTTTTTTTTTTTTTTGTTTGCCTGATTGGTGTTTTCTGTTTTCTTTAGTGACTTAAAATTAAAAGTGTTCTTTGCTTTGTAATTGAAATTGTAATTATTGGCTGATTGCAAGTTCAAGTGGTATGTGGCTGCTGGACATCAAATTGAAAAAAGCAAAGTACCTACACCTAAGGTGTGCATGCGCAGACTCTTGGGGTTCTTTTTCAGTGACTTATGCAATAGCAGGTTTTACAGAACAGCACAAATACACTCAAAGCTGGATGAATCACTGTTGTGAATGAATGTTTTAGGGTCACTCCAAGAATCACTGGCACAGTGATCATCAGAAGTAGGTTTAATATAAAAGTGAAAGCGTGACAAAGATCATTTGCAAGGTTCAACCAGATAGTTAAAGCACACAGAAAAAAATCAGGCTAAAATCTAAGATCAACCAACCTAAACCCAAAATCACCACAAAAATTATCTATGTGGAGGCTACAGTGGGGGGGGGAAGGTGAGTAAATGGTAAGTATAGGAAAGGGTAAGGATAAAAAGAAATAAGGGACACCACCTGTTCAGTAAAAAGGTGGAAACCCCCCTCCTCTGCCAAACATAGCCCCAGACTTAATCAACAGTTTAGGCCTAGAAGTTTAACAGCACTTAAGCTTAACAGCACTGAATCAATAGCTTAAGTTAAATAACTTAACAGTAGATTCTATGGAATTTCCTGTAAGCACAAGAGTAATTCACTTATAGGCCTGACCTTCTTATGAACATAATGTACTTAAGAATCCAAGAGAGCAACACTCACAGAGTATTTGTTATAGCACACTCCCACTGGCACACACAGACCTAAAGAGTACAGTACAAGGTATATTCTTGTGAAAAATTCTCCTTAGGCTAAATGGAAGACTCATTTTGGATAGCTTTGCATCTTCTCAGTAGGCAAAGGGTTGAGCCTTGGGGAGTGTGAAGATATCAGCCACTGTGTCCCAGGAGAGCTCGGAGTCCCACTTAGGACCACTGCTTACAGGGTCACATGGCTTTAACCACAATAATTTGCCATCCTGCTGCAATGCAAGTTGGAAACTTTCTCTGAATGATTGACAACTAAAATGTTTTTCCACTTGTGTTGTTATTCAGGAAAGGAAACTAAGTTTCCAAGGCTTTTGGTTAAAACTCAGGAGCTTGTTAAACAGCATAAATTCCTGTGGGCAGGCAGTGTTTCTGATAAGCTCAAGAGAAGCTGACCCCAGGTGCTGTTTATCAGGGTCGAGGCCTAATGAGCATTTCTGGCATCACAGTGCTGCCCAGGGGTGGGAAAGGGTGGATTCACCCCCCCCCACCCACTTATACTACAGTCCCAGAAAAGGGGGTGGAGATGCCCCTAGTTGTGTATCCACCATCATATTTAACAAACCTGGGATGAATTATAAGTACTTGTGCTCAGATTGTAGTTGTTATGATGCATAGTACTCACTGGAGAAGATACATATAAAGTTATTGGATGAAGGATGAAGACCTTCAACTTCATATGTGTGCGTGCACCTGTGTGTGAGAGACAAGGAACTCTTTCAGATTTGGGTATTTATTAACATTTTATAAGCAGCCAGGATGGAAAGTTTATTTGTTCTGTAAGTCATATTGATCCTAAAGGCATAGCTCACTGTTTGTCAGCTAATTGTACGTCATTAGTAAATCAATAAAACCACTTTGATCCTGGTTTTCTCTAATTACGTAAAATGAGCAGCTTTTCCCTGTGATAGCTGAGCTAAGATATCTTAAACTCACATATTTGTAGATCAGTTAAGAAATCCTAAACAAAGATAAAAAGGAAATTCTAACTGAGTCAAAAAGTCTAGACTAAGTATTTTGGGCACCTACATCATTGGTCTCTAAATAGATCTTCTTTTCCTAGAGATATTTCACTGCCTGCTATTGGAGTACAATGTTCTTGTTGTAAAGTCATAGAAGTCAACAATATAAACCAGAAGTTTACTCTATGATTCTGGAATAAAAATAAAACTTTTAAATTAATAAAGGAAGAAGTACGGGGTCCTGATTTTGAAACTGCTACCCTTACCACAAGTAAGAAAATGAACCCCAAAAAAAGTAAAAAACAAACCAAACCGAAAAAACCTAAACAGAAGGAATAAACCTTGCAATGAATGGTTCCTAAGATCAGGATTCTCAAACTTCATAGCACTGCAAGAAATTAGATTTCTGAAACAAAGAATACATAGAACAAGAGTAAAGAGAACACAGGAAAAAAAAAAAAGAAAAAGAGTAGAGAGAACAAAGCAAAGTCAGGGCTTTGGACCTGCAGAAGTTTCAGCGTCGCGGTTTAAGGAAAGCCCGGTTTCCAGCTGGGGGCGGGGTGGTTCCCTGTGGGGACCTGCTGGAGCCAATCAACTGGCCAGTTTTTGAAGAGCCAATCACCTGGCAAAGTTTGAAGATTGACACCCAGTTAAACCACTTAAAAGAGTTGAACACGCCCCTGGGGCAAAGCACATTTAAAAACGAACAAAGCCCAGGAAAGCCTCTTTTGGTTTCCGGCCTCTGAAGTGGTAACTGGCTGGTCTGGCTGAGTTTTCTGCCCCTGGAGGGGTGGTGACTGGGCTGCTGAGCCCCTCACCGGGGAACCCAGTGTGCCTTGTCCCGGCAGGTGGCTGCGGCCCTTCCCAGTTGGGCCAGGCCCCCTTCCTGGCAGAGCCCAGGGACCGGCACTGGGAATAGCCCCGCGGTCAGCACTTAGGGCTGCCCTGAGGCCTGGAGGTGCTGGGGCCAGGAGCGGCTATATGGCTGCCACCATCCCATTCTGGGAGCGACCACGTGGCTGGGGCTGCGCAGTCGGGATTGGAGCGGCCGGAGCGACGCGGCGCTGCGCAGCTGTCTTGGCATGACTTGTAATGGACTTTGCTTAGCTGCCTTTAGCCATCTGTGCTGCAGACAGAAGGGCTAAAGCACCGCCAGCAGGTTTTCTTTCTTTCTTCCAGCGCCCCACATGAAGGAAACCGTGGGGTGCATGGCAGCATGGCTTTTGCGGTGCCAGCAGGGACCACGTGATCAGCAGTGAAAGGTAACAGCGATTACTCAGTTGTGGAGCCTGGACGAGATCAACCTTTCAACGATACAGAACTCTATAAAAACTATTTCAATTGATAAAGCTTGAGAACAAATGAACCAGTGAACACCAATTCTCTCCCGAATCAGGAAAAGGAAAGGATGAAGACACACAGCGACAATAGCATGGGATTCTGAGGTCAGTGAAGAAGTCAAATTCTAGATGGGAAAGGATTGAGGAGATGTCTTAGTCTTAGGCTGAAATTCTTCTTGTAAGGCCATGGTGAAGATATATTTGATATATCAGACTTTGCTTTCCCCTGAAACTCATGGAAATGCATTGGGGGGATGTAGCGTTCTAACACAACTGTGAGCTGACGCACCAGTATTGAAGCACGTAGATCTTCATGTAATCTAGTGAGAAACTTGAACAGAGAGAGATGAGGAACTTTGCCCCAGAGATAGTAATAGAAAAGCTCTTTCCCAGGGATGGATGAAGAGAACTTTTTTTGTTTTGTTTTATGCTAGAACAGCTTGAAATAGAGGGTTTTGGTGGTTCATTTGAATTAGCAATATGAATTAAGCATTTATATTTTATCTTGTAGGATGGGGTGTTGAATTTTAACCTTTTGGTTAAGAAACCTCTGCCACAGTACAAAGGGCATAGGAAAATGCAAATTTCTGAAGCTTCTTGCGATAAAGAACAATACTGAGAGAGGATCAAGGACTACAGGAACCGAGATAAAGGGGCTCCTCTGTCTCTGAGCGGATCAAAATCGGCAGACGTACTCAGATAAACACCAAGGGACCAAAGCACACGCGCAAAGGAGAAAAGTTCAAAAGTTCAGTCGGGAGGAAGACCACTTCCTTCAGCCTCAGAGACCACCGAGAGACCCCCGTGCGACCACCAGCAGGAACAACGCGTGCTCAGAAGGGCGTGGATCCAATTACCATGCGAGGCGAGAACAGGCGGGACTAGGGGTTGAATATGCATGGAGAAGTTGTGCAATGTAATGTACATGAAACACCTTTGTAAGTAAAATAGAGCTCAGAACTAGAGCTCGGCGTGCAAGTTTTGATGAGAGCTATCTTGCTTGTGCTGGGTGCTGACAATACCTACCCACTTCATAAGTATACTGGGTTGTGGAATCTATTTATTCCGCATATCTCTTCAAGCTTATCCTTAAAATATCATCCCAGGAAGTTGACATGGCCCATGAAAGCAGCTGTGGGAAACCTGCAAAGCATGGGAGGGACTTTCACACTGGGAACAGATTTTCCTTTCCTGGGTGGTTGATTCGCTGTGACATTAAAGCCACGAGAGAACTGTTTCCTGTGGAGGAGTCTCCATGGCATGGCAAGAGAGACTCGTCTTCCTAAGAGAACTGAAGAAAGATTATTTCAGAGGTGGTAAACTGACTGAAAGTCCCAGGTTTTGTCTTTTTACATTGTCAGTGGGAAAGAAAAGAGGATGTAAGGCAAGAAGTGTTCTGAAGGTTTATTCTGATTTTCTTATTTTTTGTATTAATTCTGTTAATAAAGTTTTCTTTATAGCCTTTAAATTTTGGCTTGTTTTTCCCACCTCCTAAACCTTATCTCGCAGCAGAAAATGAAGAAATAATTCTAGTGAGTGCCTGGTGATTTAGCCAGTTCTAGACCCTCTGCATCCAACCATATTCCACCTCATTTTGCACCCCTAGGACAAGTATGAACTGTTTCAGCTGAAGCTAAGCTAAGAAAAATCAATGGCAAAAAAATAATGCTGCAATTTTACCATACTTT
Organism: Irena cyanogastra; assembly: GCA_013397155.1. Taxonomy (NCBI): domain Eukaryota; kingdom Metazoa; phylum Chordata; class Aves; order Passeriformes; family Irenidae; genus Irena; species Irena cyanogastra. The sequence continues at coordinate 111,409 of VWZV01015309.1, read as the reverse complement.
TCCCCTGAATAACTGTCTTTAAACTTGTGCTCCCTTAACCACAGGGTAGAATAAAATTTCCTTGTGACAAATTGCTAAAATTTCTAGGGTAAAGGCACATGTTAATATGAAGATAATTTTTTTAAACTATTCATCTTTTCCTTTATGGACTCAGATGATACGCGGCTGCACTACCATGTGAGTTCTACTGAATTGTAATCATTTGAGCAATGTTCAGCTGAAACTTAGATGTGCACAATTTCTTTGTTACTGTTGTGTAGTGTTTGCATAGAGAGAGGAAGCGATTAATATATTTTGTGTGCCAAAACAGGTATAACCAAGAGGACATTTGCTCCAGGGATACTGTAATATAAGGTATTTTAATAAGTCAACTAAATCAGTTTGCAACCCTCAGATACACCAGTCTTTGTTATTTTCACCATCACAAACACACTCTTCACTGGACTCCTTCAGTTTCATAGCCTGTGGGTTTGGGTCTGCAGAGATACATGGAACATCTGAACTCCAGAAACAACATGCATCTTTGCATCTTCAAAGAAGTAATAACGTCTGTGAGTTATTGAGAGGGATGTATAAACAACCTCACAAGCTGGGAAAGCTTAGCGTTTGGAAAATAAAGGACTCCAAGATGGAGATATGTTGTGATGTTTCATTATAGAGATCACCAGTGAGAGCAACTGACTGCTGCTAAAGCACACAAACCAAGAGAAACACTTGTTTTATCATTAAATTTTAATATCAATTAATTTATTAAGTTATCCTTCTTCTTTTTCATCACTCTGCTTTAAATAAAATTTTAGCCCTTAAAACTCATCCATAATTTTAAGGTGTTCTATATGTAAAGATGTGATGCTTGATATAACAGGACCCTGGGTCACTCTTGCAGAATCAATTTCTCCAGAACATTCTTCCTGGAAATCCTCTGCATTAACAAAAAAGCTTTACTCCCACAGAAGACGCACAGGCTGGAAAACAGAAAGCAAAAGTCCACCATGGTTTCCTTTTCTATTTTTAGCTCATGGGCTAGCTGCCTGTTATCCTACCAATTGCATTTCAGAGGGGTTCCATAGTCCAAAAGCTGTAAGGAATGCAGAAAGCATTCCTGTGACTTAGTAGCATTTGTGAGAAGGTAGCCAGGAAGTTGAATGGAGAAGCAAAGATCAGATATTCTCTGGTCCCTTCTTGAAATAACCAGCTGAGCTGGAAGTAACCATTGTGTTCACACTGAAAGTGAGCTGTCTATAAATCCCAAATATTCTATTCCAGCACCACCAATAACAGAAAATTATTCACAACATCAGCATCAGGAAATTAAAAAACTAATGAAAACTCACAGTGTGGGGGACAGAAAAGCCCAGAGCACCACAGTCTGAAAAGGCCAACAAACAAGCTAAACAATAGTTTAACCCCCTTTTTTTGTATTGTAACTTTGAACAAAATGAGAAGAATTCTGACTCAAGTATATTCAAAGTGGTAATTTCTCTATTATACTCAAATACAAATGGGTGAACAAAATAGGATAGCTTGAATGTTTTCATAAACCCAGTTTAAATGTTCAAAAGGAAGAATAGGAAAAGGGTGTCCCCACTAAATTGATTCTCATAAGAGTTTACAAAATAGAAGGATTTTTCTGAAATACAAACTGGTCACCAAGAGACAAAACTTCATCAAATATGCATTTTTCTCAGAAAAGAAAATGGATGCCTTCCTAAGGGAAATAAAATAAAATAATAATAATAAAAAGGAAACCCAAAAAACAAACACCAAAACAACAATAAAAAACTAATGCAAAATAGAAAATTGTTTAGCTGAATCAGGTGCTTTTCATACCCTAAAACAACTTCAAAACAACAAACATAGATATATGGTTATCTCTTTCTGATACTTTTAGTCTCACTTCCATTTGAATAACAAACAGAAAATGTACAGTATAAGCTCAACACTCCAATTGTATTATCAGAGCTTTGCAAGATATTTTAAATTTAAATACATATCTTCAATCTCTTCTAAACAAGATACTGTCAGTCTTTTGAAAGAAATGTTGAAACACAGACAAAAGAAATTAAAAAGGACCAGGAGAAAGATAATAAAATTAATCTGATGAGAACATGGAAGACAGCAAACATAGCCTGGACCAGCCAATGGGATCAGTGAGGTGAAAGACAATCTCATTACAAATCCCTGGTCCCCTATACGGATTTATGTCAGATTTGGACAGGTTTCTTAAATAAGTCATGCCTCAGTTCTCCACTCCTTAAATGAGAAAATAAATGCCTTCATTTCAGGGATTAAAAAAGTTAGGATAATATAATTAATACTGTGGAAGTACTTGGAAGTTACCAAGCTACACAAAATGTTGCTGTCTTCAACATGCTATAGCAGTCCATCAGAATGCAATACAAACTACCTGCTGTGACAATAGGAGAATGGGGAATAACAAACACAGAACTGAGAACACACTGCTATGATGGTAAATGAAACTAAATCAGCTAAATAAATAATAACAAAAAATGGTAGTGTAAATCAGTAAGTAAAGTGAGCAGGGATCATTTAGAGAGATATTAAAATGCCACTACCCACCTCTTCCTCCTCCCTTTCTCCAAAATTTTCTTTAAGCACAGGCACACTGGCACTTCCAGTCATGAGGCAGACTCATGTATCTCATGACTACAACCTACATATGAAAATAAAAGCAAATATCTGAACTTTACTTATTAGCATAGTACTTTAAGAGTAAAAGGCACTCAGATTTGTCAGAGAAATGGTGTATCCTTCATAAATCACAGAAAACAAAGGTAGAATCAGACTCGTGTGTGTTGGCTTCTTCATGCCACCCAGTGGTTTAGACTAATACACCTTTCAGTGCAGATGCAAAACCATCTATTGGTGAATGATAAACATTTTGGGGTCTATTTCAAATAAATAACTGACTAAATAACCCAAGAGGCATAATAGCAGGTAACCTCAAAGTTACCTCTGGAGGAGAGTTTAAGGCATATTGCATATATGTCCTGTTATTGCATATCTGACTGTTATTTCAGAAACAAAGGATAGGTCAACGTATCATTTCCCATCCAACTTCTAAGATCCCCTCTATTACAGTTTTATTCTATACTAAGTTGGCAAAAATTAGTATTTCAAGAAAGAAAGCGATATTACGGATGCCTTATGTGCATCACTTTCCATAGGCAGTTTAAAACAAAATCTCAGAAGTATAGACCTAGAGAAGACGATAAAAACTAACAGTTATGTTAAAAAAGAAAAAAATCCAGTCTGTTAGTAACATTATACTGCAAAGATTAATACAGCCATGGTTTAAGAGTGACTGTCAGATTTCCACATAATGCTTTGGCCTACTTTCTAAAGAACTTTATCTGGCCACAGAAAGACTCTGAGATTTGAGCTGTCTTAAAAATCTGACTCAATATGATTGCTCTTAGTGAGAAAAACATAAACAAGATTAACTTATTTACGGTCTGAAACAAACTGCAATCAAATGCAAAGTGAGAGATCTATTCATTACGACTGAGCTGCATTCATTTTCATTATATCTGAATTTACCTAATTGCTTGTATAATTCCATTGTTCAAAGATAAGTAGATTTAAAAGGTTCAAATATAAGCATTAAGAAAGGCAAAGACTTTTATGCTATAAATGAGAAAAATCCAGTGGAGCGCTACATCGGACCTAATTTTTCATATCACATTAGAAAATTGCTTTCATCTGTTGTTAAAAAAAACCAAACTGATAAGTTTGTTTCCTCATTATAGTTGGGTAATGGAATAGATGTTATGTTTTTTTCAATTCTAATTTTTATACTCAAGAAAGTATTTCCTTAACAATGCTGTTCCTGTACCAGAGCAAATGAAGAGCACAGAAATACCACTCAGGTTTTGTGCTGTCTGAAGCACCACCCACTTAACAAACTCCAGACACAGTATTAAGAAATAGTTGAAGCCAATGCTTCTTTATTTGTGTTTTGTGGAAGAATCATTTGACTTGAAAAGATAGCAGGCCTGAAGAAAATAAAAGTACAACACAAACTTACTATTTACACTCCAGAGAGTTTTAAAACATCTATATATATATATATATAGATATAACAACATGATGTTATATATGTATATATATATAACAACAAAATAATGTTGTTATTTTATGCAGAAGTAGGAGTAATTTAAGTATCAGTAAAGGAGGGGCTCAGCTAATAAAGTGGCAGCATGAATAGAAACACAAACAAAAAATTAGAGGTTACTAATATTCCGTTGGTTTTAGTGAACTCATTTGGATTTTTGATGGATTTCGTGTCCATTTTAGGCGCTATTTTTCATAAAATAGTAAGTCTGGCCCCAGCTCTAACTCTGAATACAGCCTATTCCAGTTGTTAACTATCTAGCCTATTCTTCTGCTAAAGAGAACAAGAGTGAAGACACAAGTGAGTAGTCTTTTCACAGTTTAATTGAAGTAAATTCTCCTTAATTCAAGCCCTTTGTCACAGCTCCACTAATTAACTGCAGAAATAGACACAAAGAAGTGGAAAAACTAGTTTGGTGGTATAGAAGCTAAACAAAAGCCTAAGTTTTCTCTGCTTTTCCTCTAAGTTGTGTTTGCCTGTTTCTCCCCTGCTGTCTCTGCACCCACTCTTGCTGGGTAGCCCAAAGGGATTTTTCAGTCCAGCTGTCAGTTTGTAGGACTAGGAACAGTCACATTAACTTGTCAGCAAGGTTCCACAGATTCCTCCAGCAGTAGGTTTTAAATGCAACAGATCCCGTGACTTACTACCATTGAATATAATTGCACTTCTGTTAGGCTGATCTGCACTTGAATGATGCCACCAGAATTGTTTCAACTCAGGGAATTTTTTTCCTCTTTGACAAAGTAGCATCCACCAAGTAGATTTTAATATTTTAAATTTTTCTTGCAACCTCTCATACACTTATATGTGTTATTATAATCGGGGATACCTTTGATTCTCTTGCTCATCTCAGATGTAGTGATTCATTATGAGTACATAAGTTTATGTGTGTACATAAGTTTATGTGAGTACAGTGCTATGATACATGTTGTAACTGGAGATGAGTGTTACCAGTCAGAGGCATCAGGCTTGGTTGTGATTCCTTTTCATTAAACTGTTCTGGTTTTTGTAATTTAGTGATTAATAAACTGCAAAGATTGATATTGCAGAATAGAGACTTCGACATTTTTTTCAAATGCTGCAATATATATAATCGAATTCAGAATAATTTCCTACTAATTCTATAGTTTGTAGCTGTAACTAGGTTCTAGTCAAGTCCTACAGTCTTCATTCACTCTTAAAATTAGTATATTATAAACAACATCATGAAATACACATAATTGCCTTTATAAACTTAGTTCCTTATTAGTGAGAACTGGAGCCTCAGAGAAATCATGTACTTGTCTGTACACAACTATATTTCAAATACTTTAAAGAATAAGTCAGACAAATGAAGCAAGAGCTAATAAAACCTCTCTGTCACACAAACTGAGTTGAAACCTTTTGCTGATATCTAGTGTCTTAAGGTATCTCTACAGAATAACATAATTAATAGAAATTAATAAATTACATTGATTTCTTCTTAAAAGCTTATGCGCTTGTATCAGCAGAAATTCTATAAATAGGATCTCCTTCACATGTTGTCTCTTTCACAAGTTAATTTATTCTATTTTTCTCTACAGAACCCTCACTTGAATTTCTGAGTTATTTTTCCATTTCTGATTCTCACAGTTCCAGAAGTATCCATTTCCTTCACTACTGAAGGTTAAAATACTCTTTTTAAAACTTGCTAACACAATAAATTGAGTTTTAACATTGCAAAAGGCCAGACTTCCTGGAATTGAAGCTTTTTGGTTTTGCCTTTTACTTTCCAGGAAGGCAAATCATTACACTGAGTGTAATGCGCATTCCAGCGCATTCGCAGATTCCTTGCTCTCTCACATTAGTGATATTCTCTCCTAAATGAAGGCACAAAAGCTCAATGCTGGAAATGTCTATGAAGAAGATTCCCATAGAGGGGAAGAGGAGGGACAGATTCAGATATTCTCACTGTCATGACAGGACTCCAGATGCTGGACTCGATGACTCTTGTGGGTCCCTTCCAACTCAGCTTATTCTATGATTCTGTGATTCTGTGGCGTTGGGAAAGGTTTGGTTTGGATATCAGGACAAAATTTTTCACGTAGAGGATGTTTGAGCATGGAAACAGGTGCCCCAGGGAATGGTCACAGCCCCAAGCCTGACAGAGCTCAGGAAATGTTTGGACAATGCTCTCAGACACATGGGGCTGATTCTTGGGCTGTTCTGTGCAGGGTTGGACTCCATGATGCTTGTGGATCCCTTCCAACTCAGCATACTCTGTGATTCTATGATATTTGCCACTGCAGAGGGCAGGCATTGATCTGTGTCAGGTCCCAGGAATGTCTGGGCTGTCCTTGCTCAGAACAGGGTTCCCCAGGGGCCCCATGGCCCCACTGCCCATCCTCTCTGAGCTCCAGCTCTGGGAAAGCTGTCTGGGAAGGGACTGGCCGACCTAGGCAGCTACTGCTGGACAAAGAGCTTCCAGAAATACTGGGTTTCTGTAGGGCAGCAAAACCTCCCTCTATGTGGGGTTTGGATGCCTGTCACTGTCACCACCCCAGTCCCACACAGGGCTGTGCCCTGTGGGCAGAGGGCCCAGCTCAACTTACGTTACATCACTCTGGAGAGTATCCCACTCCCACTGCTCCCTGATGGTATCCTTCCAACCCAAGCAGCTCTCTGCTTTCTCTCTTTCACCTTCTCAGTACAGTGTTCAAAGGCTGTTGCGCATTGACAGGGGTTAGAAGCCTTTCACAAGTCCCAGCTATGGAACCAAGCTCTCAGTTGTTGGGCAGCAGTTCCCAAGATGAAGGTGATGGCAGCAGCAAGTGGAGTTCCAGCCCGGCAGGAACTGAATGGTTTGTGTCAAATTGCAGTGCTGATTAGAGTAATACATATAATAGAAAAGAAGGGAACTGGTTTCTGTGGAGTGTGATGGTTTTCACTCTGGAGACCCTCTATTCAAACCTGAGTTCACAAGAAGAATGGCAGCTATTTTCACAAATATGTGAAACAGGGTATTTCTATTTCAGCCTCTAACTTACCTCCTCTCTACTGCTTGGTTACTGCTCCTTCCCTTGAAAGGGAGGTGAAGCTTCGGTCCCCTTGGAATAAGAGTCCTACTCACTGGTCATTAGGTGTACCTACTAAATGAACTATTTCCTTCTACAGTACCAATATTGTTGGTTACTCCAGGTTCAGCCTGCTAAATTGATGAGTTTTGTGTCATGAACACACTCTGCTCATGGGGAAAAATATTACTTAGAAAGGTATCTGTGTTGAACTTTTTATCTATAAATCCGTCATGCTGTCGCTGTGGGCTTTGAGGCTTTGGTTTAGCGGGTCCCAGAGGGTTACCTACCACACCTTTTACTCACACTGCCTTGGAGAGCACTGCTGGTTTATATCACAGTGCTGTCAGTGCTACCAGTCAACCTGACTTAGCAAGTGGTGCAAGACTTTTTTTTAAATCCATGTAACTTTGCCAGGCACATGCTAACACAGACCTAGATCAGCCACAGACTGGTAGACTTACAAAGCCGTGAAGACATGGCACAGGTACTCCTGGAGGAAGGACCTAACACTGATCCTGGAAGCAACTTTATAATCTGCTCATAGATGAGCAGCTATGTATGTGTAAAGAAGATGTCTTCAGAGAAACATGACTTATCCAGCAGACTCATCTGGAATTTTAGGTTACCTCAGATTTAAGACGACAACAAAACAGGACCTAAAAGGACCTTTCCCTGAAAGAAGCAGTGGCACGATCAAGCTACTTGTTACTCTAGGTCTGCCTTTTTTTCATAAAAGTTAAGGTAGGTTTGGGTTTGTCCTATTATAGAAAGAATGGTGGTTAAATGCATGGAATGGATTTTTCCATTTAGGATAAATACCTCCCCTGTCTAACTCTGCTGGATACAACAAACTGTTGATATTCATTAAGGAAATGCTTAATGGAAAGACATTAAACTGCTGAGGGGGTTAACAGGATAAGAGTTCTACAACTGGACCCTCTTACTATTTAAAGAAACATAGTTCATGTCAAACATCATCCCAAAAAATTTGTCAGTTCATTAAGTAATCTGGTTGTCAAAAACCCTGAGTAGAAGATATAGCACAACTGAAACATTTTAGTGTCTTACTTACAATACTCAATATTACATTAGGACTCATGAGAAATTTGCTGAGATTTCATCAGAGGTGGAATTTCATACAAGTTTTGCCCAAACCTAATCTTTCTAGTGCAACATATACCTATTCTTCAGTGTGCCCTGCTCCCTCTCTGAAGAGGCTGGTTGTTTACTTGATGTTGAACCTTTTCTTTCTAAATGGTAATGAATAATTGCCCTGGAGACAGAGATTATTCAAGAAATGGAATTTAGTGCAGAAAATATAATGAGAGTCTGCAATGTCCCACGATGTTTGTAAAAGATGTTCTATAGCTAATTCTCTAAGCAAACCTCTCAGTTTATAAATTTAGAACATTACCATTCCCTCAAAATGTGCATACATCAATTTCTTTGGGGAGCATGCTATTACTATAACATGTATTCTATGTGAGTTTTTAATTGAAAATGTAATAGAAGTTTTAATATTCTGAATGCATAAAAATCTCAACATTAAAATGCTATCAGTGACACTTACAAGCCTCTGGCCAAAACGCTGTAGTCACATCCCTTCCTATCTTCCTTTCCCTTAATTTCTTTTCTCTCTCTTAAAATGTAGTGTAAAGATAAGCTAATATTAATTTACAATGGAACATTTCTGTATTAGAGATAATTTGCATTCATTTGCTTGCCCTGATTTGCGTTCACATCTTCTTGCACTTTATGCCAATGGCCTTTATGGATCATAGCTACATTGGAAAATTCATACAGTACAAAAGTGAGAGGTTTCTGGCACATTAAAGTCTTAAAGTCAGAGTGATTCCTCTTGCTGTATCCATAGGTCAAATGCAAGTAGGAAAAAGAGCGTGACATACAATTAAATTGGAGTCAGACAGAGGGCAGTCAGAAACTACTGCAAAATTTTGCCATGGGAGGTGAAACATAGTCTTTAAACTATCATTAAGTAATTCTTTTCAAGCCCATCCTACTGCATACTTAGCAGTATGCACACACAAAAAAAGCATGCTTAATTATGTCTGTCATCTTTCCTTGGGTCAACTAGTTTTTAATTGTACCCTTAATATTTCCAGTAATTCTACTGCACCCTCCTTTTCTCAGGCTTTGTATGTTATAGCTTTTCTCCGTGTAAAAGTTTAAAAGTTCAGCAACAATTTCCTGCTGAACTGCTTTAATTATTACCTTATGTCCCTTAGTTTTATGAAGTATTGACTTTCAATCAGAGGTTCGCTTATAATATGATTCTGTAACATATTCTGAAGTGGAAAAAGAAGGTTAAAATAAGATAATTTTCTAGGAATTTAAAAATTAATTTATGTTCATGGGTCTGCGCATGCCTATTTTTCACTTTAAACAGAAGATCGTTTTCTATTTACTGGTGAAAGAATGTCAGTGTTAGAGACAAAGTCAAGGTGAGCAAGGTAGGTGTTGGTCTCTTCTCCAAAGTAACAAGTGTCAGGAAAAGAGGAAAAGGCCTCAAGTTGCACCACAGCAGGTCTAGGTTGAATATTAGGAAAAATTGCTCCACCAAAAGGTTTGTCAAGAAATATAACAGGCTGTCAGGGGAAGAGGTATAGTCACCACACCACAGGCATTTAAAAACAGGTAGATGTGGCACTGAAGGACATGATTTAGCAAAGGTCTTGTCAGTGCTCTGCTAATAGATGGTCTGGATGATCTTAAGAGGTCTTTTCCAATTTAAATAATTCACGAAATTATTCTGTAGTTCTCTGAACCACTCAATAAGGGCAAAGCACAAGCAGTAGAGAAAAAGGTCTTATAAGAAGGAAAGATGCTAGGGATGTTAAAACCTGAATGCCTTTGGGAGCTGGTTGATATCACTCTACCAACCAAACAAGGTCCTGAAGGTTCAGCTGTGTCACTTCGAGTTGCTGCTGTGCCAGATTGTCTTCTCTGTTCCTGGTCAGAGAGTACTGTCCATGTGCCTGGTCCATTTCATGATTAACCTTAAAAGCTTTTGGCACTACTGGGATCTCTGGGGAGAACACATTACAAGACTGAAGAGGTCAGAAATGCAGTAAACTAAGAGATGGACAGGCATCTCTGCCATGGAAACCAGTTCTCTCCTGATGATCTGTGCATGCCACAAGATTTCTGCAACAGATTTCGCACATTCTCATGCTTCCCTAACTGACTTAAGACTTGGCTTTCATGGTTTGCTTCAGTAAATGCATCTTTTGCAGTTTAGTGAGGAGAAAACCTGTAGTGCTTGTCAGTCATCACCCTGTGCTGAGTAAAAGGCACACTTTCATTAATTTTAGGCTTGTGTTTTATGTCCATCATATCCCACGGAGTGGGATGTGAGTATTTGCCCGATTAACCCAGATTCATTCATAGTACCAAACAAGATTTGGATGGAAAATAAAATAAATTCATTCTGGTAAAATGTAAAATCAAATAACTAATTAGCAGATGTATGTTGCATATAGGTAAAGCTTTATAAAATAAGGGCCTTGTTACCCTTGTAAAATCATGTCTCAGGCCTGCTACTTCAGCTGAGTAGAAGAGAACTGTGGGAGGGTGACTCAGCTGGAATAGGGGTAGAGAGACGTGAGAGCTGTGCTGCGTGACTGCTGCGTGTCCACATCATGGTGTGTGGTGGTTGCCTGACTTGGGCTTGTTGTGCCTTAAAACTATGTAAACTGATAACTGGCTAACTGCTTTAAAAGGCCTGGGTTTTGCAATAAAGCAGCTCTCTTTTGCACTGCCTGGGGACTCTGCATCACTCTGCTTCATACAGATTTAGAATAAAATACAGAAAGAAGAATTTTAAGGTTTGTATTTTTTAAGTGATTTCCAGGATATCTTCTGTATTTAATTGAGTTAAGGACTGACAAGGATAGTTCTATATTTTTAGACCTGCATGCCAATTCCAAAATGGGAATCTCTAATTTGGAGAAACTTACTTATGAACTCCTTCATACAGTAAGAATTCTACTGTGCATGAAGCACCCTGGGGACTTCCTGTAACTTAGAGTATTCGTAATTTCTTTTAATTAGACTACTAACTTATGTTCCTTTTATGAATGTAATGCTGTCTGCCATGGCATAGATTTTGCAGAGCAGAGTGGTTTCTAAAATGCCATCTAAATCTTCAGAGGACAAATAGTGTTAGCACCCAACTAATTAGACATTCAGGCATAAAAATGAGCCTCTTTTTGATAAATGTGCTGCTGAGGAAGAATTGTATTATATCTGACTTCATCCAGGTTCAAGGCTTATTTCTTTCCTGTTTAACTTTAGAACCAGCTACACAAAAATTTCAAAGATAAATGGAAAGATGCATTATCTTCAGGTTAGGAACTTCAGGTTAGGAACAAACTAGATGATACAGCTGATCACACAGATCAGATTGTAGTCAGAAACCATTTGATACAATTCTGAGAATTTTTTTATTTATTATACAAACTCCATAATTTCCTCACTAAATAAGCAAGGCACATGCATTAAGGACGAGCTAAAGGACATGTATTTCTGAGAACAATTTTTACTTCAAGAGATCAAACCATGGGTCAGGAAGTGGTGTTCTCATAGGCTTCATAAAGTGCCTTCTTAAGCAATTTTTCCACAAGTTGCTTAAATACATTTATGCTTACTGATGAAATCATGCTCCTTTTGACAGTAAAAAAAATGTTAGTCCAACACATTATCCACCCTGAGCTCCCTGGTTTCTTGTAGGAGAAACAGGTATGTCAGGCATCATCGATATTTATGGTTCTGCAGATTATGCTAGATAACAGTAATATAATGCTCAATGGCTTTGATAGGATGAAATCCATAATTGTAACAAGATGTCAAAAAACATGACCAGTTTAAATCCATCAGGAGTCTGATGGCATGAAAAACAGCTGAGGAGATATAGTTCTGACTTGCATATATCTTGCTATAAAGAGATATCCCATATTGTAACTTCATGTCTCTGAGGAGAACCTACATTTATTCTGGTGGAAGAAGTTTTATTTTCATAGTATTTAACAGCTTCAGAAAGTTAAAATGGCAGAATTGAAGCAAAATGGAAAATAATGGTTACAGCTACACTTTCCTGCCTTGACAGGAAGGGATAGCAAATGGTAGTAAGGTGTAAAAGACCACTGTCAAGTGAAAGGAAATATGGAAATGCTGATATAACAACTTGAAACCACAATGTGAGCCAAAAGTAAATTATTCTCTTTTTTATTATTATTTGTTGCTAGGTAGCATGCCGGCTTAAAAATTATTAAGCAAAATATTAGCAAGATATTTTCTTGAAAATCGTAGTGTTAAAGTCAGCTGCTGAAAACAGAGAAGCAAAAAGTGTGTAGGAGACAGCAGGTATGTTCCCCCTCTGGAAGGTAGGCTGAGAGAGCTGTAAAGGGTCTCTACTCTTTGCAAACATGGCCAAGAGGTCACAAGCACACAAGATGGAATGTAGGAAGGAGCTCTTTTCTGTTAAGTATGACTGGCAGATGCTGTAGAGGAAAGAATGTGACATACAGGGAGGTAAGGAGAACACTGAACTTGGGGAACAGTTGCCCTGGCAGTGTAACAGAGAAAAATGCACAGTTGTTGACAACAAAAGAGAAGTAATTGTCATAATAGGGACAAAACAGACAAAATCAATTTAGTTAATATACACAAAATATGATTGAAATTTCTGGTCAAGGACCTAAATCAACAACCTTCCAAAATGGAAAAGAAGGTTGGAGTTATATTAGCATAATATTTGCAAACAGTACTGGACCACACCCACAAATACTGATTACAAAAAATGGAATAATGTGAATGTTGTATTAAAACTTACACTCTCAGCAAACATATAAAATTATATATAGGATGTATATGGCAATGCATTCGGGTCTCTACAGGCAATCACATCAGCCAAGAAAGGATCAGATGAGAGCCTACAAAAATAGTGTTACATTCATGCACGCTTATAGTTAATTACTTGTCCAAAATGTGACACGAGTGAAATCAGAGTCTGCCAGACAAGCAACAAATCAATACCTTTCAGAACACCTGAGGAAAAAGGACAAGTATGATTAAATCTAGAGTTCTCACATTACATAGACAAAATCTCATTTTTGTCTAAAGATGGAAAGATGAAAGTTCAAAAATGCTCTTATGTTCTTTATGGTCTCAATTCTCCAGCTTCTTTTCTTCACTACATCAACTTTACAGGAAAGACTCAGTTTACCCCATTTTTTTTAGCAAGAGTATGTCCCAGCCTAGAAAGCATTCCATACATCTGGCAAGGCAGAGAAATACTGACAATTTCAGAAATGGCTTTGGCAACATTTTCTTCTTATAAAAAAAGGGTTCTTCCAAACTGAGGTAAACTGAAAATAACTTTTTGATATTAAGGACAGTGTGGAAGATAATGTACAAAACAGGCAAAAGCACAGCATTTTTTGAACACGTTATTTTTTTCACAATATTCACTCAGCATTAATTAGAGCTCAAGCTGTTGGCTTCCAATCTTGAGTTCAGACTCTTTCTCTCCCTTTGCCACCCACTGTGGCCTGTTAGTCCCATTATAAACACCCATAAATCTCACCAAGTCTAATGGGCTTATTGCAGTCCTGCATATGCATCAAGGGGAGGATAAATGTCTCTACTTGTGCCTTTAGATACCCATAATTGTTTAGGAACATAATGAGATAATGTTTCTAAAACAGCAAAAATCAGTGGGTGTTTTTTTACACCCTTTAACATGATTTAGAGAGCTTTTCAGATTAAATCATTCTAGATTTCAACTGTGGTTGCTAGTTTCTGCAGGCGAAGTAAAGGCAAACTTGCACCTGAAGACAGTAGAGGTAGGAAATAAGGGAGAGCATGTAAGAATTTTCTCCCCATTCTGCTGAAGAACCACAAAAAATGCTCTGTCACCAATAAAGTGAGCATATACATGGGTCAGTGAATTTGAAGATGAAAAGGTACAGAAAAGAATGATCTAGAAAATATTTTTTTTCCTCATGAAAAATGAACAAAAGGACTTGTTTCATTAGATTAGAAAAGTGAAGGATGAGGAGGAATAGGATTGCTGTCTTTAGACACAACAAGGAAATGAACACAAGGGAGAGAAAATAATCATTTGAGCTAAAGGAGTACTTTGGCAGAAGAACAAATATACATAAGCTGAACATGAATAAATTTAGATTTAATTTAGAAATGGGCTCTGAGCCTTCCTGCCTATCAGATTTGGAAAAGGTCTTTCATTGAAAATAATGCAGACGAAAAGACTTCAATACTTACAAGAAAAATGAGTAAGTTTTTAAATGAGTTGAATAGCACAGTGCTGCAAGAGATTGATTTCATAACCTAGAAGCCTCTTCCCCAGCTTCTTTGTGTTCCTGTTTCTTCTTCTTTCTCTACTCACCATGGAGAGCTCACAAAATGAAGATATAAACCCAAAAAGCAAAATACCCCCCAAAAAAACCTAGAATTTAGTGAGACACACACAGTTATGAGGGATAATGGCACTTTGTTTGCTATAAAAATGCTATGAATTAATAACATTTCAACTTGACCTGAATATAAATCTAGATAAAAACCATAAAATGTGTACGTCTTGTTAGCTCTCTTGGTATCAATTGACACTGTCTCATTCCCAGGCCATGACAAACATTGACCTTCTAACTGAAAAAAACTACTTTCAAGGTCAGTAGGATCTACCCAGTGCTATTAAAACAGCAAGTGCATCTCTTTATACATTTATAAGCAGATCAAAAGAAGCAGGGCATTTTGTTGGCAGTAGTTCCACTTACTGAATGTCATCAAATTGCTGATATTTACCATTTAAAAGACATTAAAATAATGACAGGAGTTAAGAGTGTTCTCTAAGTACTTAGTGTTAGCTCTATGCTATAGCTGCTTGAAAAAACACAAATACCATTAAAACCCACCAACCAAACCTTTATAAATTACTGCTGAGTGTAGAACAACGCTCAAGTTAATTGACTTTGCATTTTCAGCAAGCACTTTGCCAAGTAATTATTATTTATCTAACAATGGTTTCAATGCAAATTGATGGTGCATATTTGCTATTAATCTGAAGTCGTTGCAAAATACAAACAACAATTACTTTCTGAAATTACCACAGAAAACAAAGAGAACATAGTTTTGTCACTTGTTTACACATTTAATTTATAAAAAGAGAAACAAACACAGAAACAACCCTAAATATTACTGTTTCTCAGCTCTTAGTGCAAAATTGCTATGTTAAAAAATAATGAAGTTAAGCCAAAGGAAAAAACTTTTATGTGTGTACCTTGCCACCAAAACAGATGCATCAAAGATCCATATGTGCTACAGTATCATAGTTTTCCCTCATGCTTCTCAGGAATAATCCTGCCAGATCTGGGAAAGCTGCCAGATCTCAGAATATGGTACTTCCCAGACAAGAGGATCACCAGACCATGGAATACCAAACCTTATTTAGAGGAGACAAATACATTAGATTATTAATTGCTTCTCTATAGAGGATTACATTTAAAATATCTGGGGGAAAGAATTAAAATATTGTTGGGAATGATTGTTTCATATTACTAAAATGTTTGCTGGGAGATTACACGCTATAATCAGTACTTACCTTTTTGGGTAAAAATTGGGTAAAGATTATAATCTTTCAGCAGTATTGAAGATGAGATACAGAGATGGAGCTTCTTGTCTACGCCATTAGAGCTACTCCAGCTTTACAAATTACACTGATCTCCACCAAAACTCAGCTGTGATACATACTAGCCAAGAACAAAGTTCCAGTCAGAATTTAGATGGGGAGAGAATAATGTCTTGGAATCAAAGTTAAGAGTAGGGAGAGAAACCTCATCCTTCAAACAATGGTGTAGGTAAACATCTTCACTATGTTGAAATACTCATTACATAGGGACACCCCCTAAAGAAAGAAGACACATTCCATAGCATTTTAAACAATCAGTGACCTAAACAGAAATTCTTAGAATTCCTTTTGGTCTAGCCTACGAAATGTGAGCAGGAGGGTCAGTGGTTAAACTCACACTGCTGTAGACCCAGCTACAGGGACTCAAAGGAAAGTAGCACCCAGATTCACCTCAGTGCTGTAGGAGCATCCCTCTGGGGCTGTGATCCCACACACTTCAGGCTGGCACACCCACCTGCTCATGCTGGAAAGAGCAGACCCACACTGACCCATTCACCCCTATGATTCTCTTTCAGCCAGGCCAGGAACTGTGCCTTGAGCAAATGCAGGGAATCACTCCAGTGAAAAACTTTCCTTCATTATTTATTTATTCATTTTCTGCTTAGCCATCAGCTGTCTCCCTTCTCAGTGCACCTGCTCTGACCTCACTCATCCTATAGATACACCAGATACTACAAACCTTCTTGGATAACACAAGCGAAAATTCAATCTTTCTCTTTCTGTGGATCTTTTTTAAACAACTTGTTTTGCCACTTCAAAGCCTTTGTTATATTTGAAAAATTTCTAACTTACCTTAGACCTTCCATGAAAAATAAAATAGAAAAAGGGAAAGAAAAAAAAGAAGAAGAAAGAAAAAACCTATCTCATCTGTGTCCGCTGTCTGATCAAACAGCTACTTTTTCAATGGGCTGTAGTACCCTGAGTGATACCTTCATGTTACCTAGTCAGCAAAGATATAGATTCATTCCACAATGCAGCGACTATCTCCAAAATATTCTCATAATATGTGTACAATTGTTACAAAATTAAAGTAAAAAGTTAAATTATTGAGGGATAGATAATATATATAGCAAAATCTAATCTAGGGATTTCAGTGTACTGGATAAATCTATTGAAGAAGGTAAAGAAAAGGTGCACTAAAGTGTTGAATAATCATTTTCTATCAATATATCCATAATGTAATATTTATTAGTGGTGCAATTCATGCCTGACATCACATTACTGAAGTAGCTTTGTATTTGACTTCTGTATACAAATATGCAGTTATACACAATTGTATACCTACCAGGCTGAATTCACTGCTCCACACAAAATAATAAGCACGTAGACTAGGTGTGCAAACTGAAACATTTTTGTGAGAAAAAATAAACATATTCAGCCACTGGAAACTAAAACTCCCTGTGTGAGGGTATTCCTAGTCCTTCACTTTTTGGTATGAGAAGATACATTCTACTACCATTGGTTGGATTGCTTTGCCCAATGAAATCCAACCATTCTCTGAAAAAAACCACAAGCAGAACACAGACCATGACATGCAAGATATTAATGTAGTAGATGAATTCTATTAGACTTTTAGCTGGCATTGGAGACAAGATATTGATTAAACTTCTGTTTTCTCCCTGAAACAACAACAGGATGTATCTCAGTATTGGTACTTCATTAACATTTCTGATGGGTTGGCTAATTAAGCAACAACCAGAGGGGCCAAGAGGATCCTTCTCTCCCTTTCTTTTGTGTGTATACATGCAGGGTTGGATGTGGGCTGTGAAAATTCTGTTTGAAAGAATGCTTCCACAAGCTGGAAATAATTTCACTTTTCTTGGCTTTTCATGCTGTGCAGTATTTAGTAATTTCATCCTGGAGAAAGGTTGCTCTCATCTGGAAACTTTCAGACAAGTGTGCTTTGATTCCTCAGCCAAACTCACTGCATGAGAAGCTTGGAAGAGAGGTTTGTTTTCTTCTACAAGTTTATTTGTTTATTTGCATTTCCTGAATAGCAAATACATGGTACTAACACCAAGTGCTGGATAATCTCCCTGGTATTAATATATACAGTGCCTATCCACCTGCATGTTAACTAAAATATTCATTCCAGATTAACTTCTGCTGTGCAGATCCTGGATATATTTAAGCAGTGTGAAAGCAATTCTGATGTACTTTGTGGCCCATTAGAGGCTATAGGTGTTATGAATCGCTTCATATCAAAGAAAAAAGCAATTTTTTTTACTGTTACAAAAACTAAAGGATGAATGTAAATTTTCCTTCTGCACTGAAATTAGTTTTTTGTCATATTATGTGAATTATTTTAGAAAAAAATGGCATTATATATAAATATACATAGTAATTTAAGCACTGTCTAAACCCCTATAAGCTTAAAAATCAGTTATACACTCATAGTACTGGGATTTGACTTGGCCTATGCTGCAACAACGACTAATTTTTAATTATAATCAGTGCTATATTTCTGGGGTGATTTAATTCAATGTCAACAATAGGGAGAGAGATATGATTTGGACATCACATTTTTTCAGGTTGCTCTCAGGAAGGCCTAAAAGACTGAGGACAAAAAGGAATGAGATTCTCTATCTGAACATATGTTTGTATTCTGTTCAGGGGTTTTTTTTTGCACCATTTCTAACATACTGGGATAAAGAGCACAATGGTGTAAGGCAGAAGCAGAGTGCTGAGCTATTATTTTGAATAACCCACTATGCTTTTCTGTCAGTGTTTCAGCTTTACTCCGCTGAAGCACAGGCCAGATTTCTGATTTGTTAGTAGCAGAATTGAACCAGGGGGATACTATCTGCAAAACAGGTGTTCAGATGTCCTTCCAAACTTCCAGAAACAGGGTACCATTCAATGTCTTAGGAATTACAGAGTTCCACTGCATAGTTGCTGTTGAAGCAAACTCTATACTGCACAAATATAAATAGTGTATCCCTCCTGAGCTTGTGATGAGCTGAGTGATCATCAGCTGTTTGTGAAACAGAAATCTCTGGACTGTATCCAAAGCAAGCCAAATCCTGTGCCTTGCTTCTAGCAGCATTTTTTTTTTCCCTGCAGATATTATTTGGCAAATCCACAAATCTAAAATTAAATCTTATTTTTGCAAGTAGAGCTATATTATGCTAAAATAAGCTGGAAATTATGTTAGGTGATTATCTGTGGGTTTGTTTGGTTTTTTGGTTTGTCTCTGAAATACAGGCATTGGTTTAACACATTTCCATTCCACCTTCATTCTCAGGATGTGGTTAACAGTGATGGGCCAGCTGGCTTGCCCTCAGTGAAAAATTGCTGTACAGATTCAGAACCAGGCCCCATTTTGACAGCTCTCATACCACTTCTACCAGTTTTAGAGGTTTCCACAGAGTCTTTCTCACCAGGGTACCCTGCCACATGCTCTACACAAAAAAAACAGTCTCTAGGCACAGATACTCCTGGCTCCTGGTTTAGCGCATCATCTCTCTCTCATATCAGGTTTTCCTGGAGTAAACACCTATGTCTGAGGGGAGCTATGGCAGATAGCCATAAACTCCTCTAAAGGAGCAATGAGAAATGAGAACTGTGTTTTATAAAGCTCAACATGATAACTCTGGGGAGATCTCATGTACTCCAAATAAAAGTCATCCTCACACCATGCTTCTTATCCTTTTGACCCAGTGGCATTAAATGGAGAAATATAACTCATACGTATTTCTCTGACAGGAAAAGTTTGTGAAAAGGTTGTACTATGGTCCAAAACCCCATAAATCATATTAACACTGAGACAGACATATGGCATAAGGCATTTATACTTGTGTGTTGGCTTCTTTTTCTTTATAAATGTTTATTTTTAACTGAAATCCAACTAGAAAAGGTATTTTTCATTTTGGGATAGTTCCTACTCTCCCAATACTTCCTAATAGCTCCAGAAAGATATGACTGCAATATGTGGGATGGGTGTTTCAATATGTTTTATGTTGTCATGGTGTGTCTGTATATGTATGTCTGCGTGTATATCTCTGTGTATATATATATTTATATATTTATTTACTTATCCAAGTACCCAAGCCTATGCATTTAAAATATTCATTGTCCGTTTCATAAGAAACAGATTCCAAAAAACCTTCTTCTTTTTTTGCCTTTTTTCTCTCTGAAAAAAGTCTAAGGACAGAGAAGCATTGCCAGGATTTAATCAAATTTGGGACCTGCAGGGGGAATGAATCAAGAAAACTAAAGCCTTAAGAGCCATTGTGCTTACAGGAGACAACCAGGTTGGAGGTGTGAGTGCCCTTGGTGAGCTTAGCTGTCGTGATGCTACATGATGGCTTTCAACATAACCAGCTTTTTCTAGAAGGCAATTTAGTTGTTTCTGCACAGAAATCAAGCTGCTTTCTGGGTTCACATTTCATGATGTGTTCTCACCAGGACAAGTTAAGTGGATCAACCCTAAGTGCCTTTTACCATCATGAAGAAAGACTGCACACTCAAGAAGACTATTTGTTGCTCGAGGGGTTTTTTCATCAGAAAGTCACTCCACAAAGCAGATGCTCTGATGATCTAAACATCTTCAGCTGTTAAAAGCAGTTCATGAAGACTTAAATTACAATGGCACAATTTTTATCCCTTTCCTATAGATCTGCATCATGGCAAGTGGCATATCTGTAATAACTAATTCAACCGGTCACACAACTGCTTAACTTCATCTGGGCATTATATCCTGCACATTAAAGGAATGATCCCAGCCTTTAAGATTCAAAAGATAAAATCAGATTTACCTGATTTGTGATCCTTTGTAAAACAGTGTCTGTGGAAGTTTAGAAATGAGCAAAAATGGTGCTCAGTTTTCAGTCTTGTTTTATTCTACTTTGTTCACAGTTCTTTCTTTGAGTTTTGAGTGATAGATGAAAGCCCATAAAATTGGACCAAAGATACACGTAAGTGGTGTTCAGGTTTCATTTCTAAATGGGGACTTTGCCCTTCTGTGGATCTGACAAATGTACCTCTCTCTCTGTCAGCCATTTCCTCTGGTAAAGCTTTTAAAAGGGCTTTTACCAATCACTGCTGGCAGTCCTAGGAAAAAAACCTCCATGCAGCAGGAAGGGAAGCACCTGCATGTTTCAGTGGCATCTACCTGAAGGGATATGTCAAAGAATAAATGTTCAAACAACAAGATTTATTAAAGTAAATGTCCAATATCTACCACAGAAAGCTTGACATCGCTTACCCACAAGCCATTTGGGAATAGTCCCTTATTCTCTTTCTCACTCTCTTTCCTAAATCTGGATTTATATGTAGAAGGAAGGGATGATGACTGAGGTCTGATATGACATTTATCTTCACAAGTGAGAAGACTAATAAATCATCAATGGCATTACCACAAGTGAGTTCTGAGGTCTGTTCACAAGTGAAGATAAATGACATAACTGACCTAAGTCAGCATATATTACATGAAATGTCTAATAAGTCTCACTCTCAGCATAGTTGGATTTGATGAAGATGACTGAACTTATGTTGCATTTTAAATCCACCATCCAAGGAAGAAGAAATTAAATTTGCCAGCGGAATAAAATTGCCACTGAAACAACCTTACTATACATTCCAGCCTTTTGCCATGCTACTGCTCTGCAGATCTCCAAGGAGCCACGTGGTAGCAAAAATTGATTAAAAATGCCATTACAAAAGACAGCATCAACACACTCTTCTGAGTGAAACATACCTGACTTCCATGCCTCATGCAATATCACGTGCTTACAAAGGCATGTCTGCATGTTCCTGAAATATGTACAGCTAACTTTTATTTTAGGCTTTGCAAGGATTTTTTTTTATTTTAGGATTGCAAGTTTTCACAACAGCTTGTGTCGTTCTGCAGGGTCAGTGGTGGCAGTGTGGTTGAAAACCTGAGAGGTTTTAGAATTCCTAATTAGTTTAAGGGTACAATAGTCCTTCTAGAAAGTGAGATCTACAGCTGAGATATGACAAAAGCATGTCTGACCCAGGGGCTGGCAGTGGATTTCTGGGCAGTGTGCCATAATAAACTGGGCAAAGAGATAAATACTCCTGGCTCTTAAGCAACTGATGGCTGAGAGGCTCCCTGACCTAGACATAACATCTGGACCATCATGTAGAGGAGAGAGGTGCTTAATTTGTATTACAATGTTTAAAAACCCAAGTCAAATACTCACCCTAGCTTATTCTGGTGATCCTACCAAAATTCTGCAGTGGAAAGAGGCTCATTTGCAGCTGATTTTTTTCTTGTGTGGAATTTGTAGGTCTTAAAACTAGTTTCTGAAAATTTGAGAGTAACTCAGTTGTAGGTCTATGAAGAGTAACGTTACATAAATGTTCATCTTAAATCTTGTCCAGGTGCCTAAATCATCATACCTTTACCCTTTCTCACACAGTCCTGTCCAGTTTACAGATATTAAAATGTCTCCAAGTTTATTCTCAGGTTTTAATCTAAAAATCTTCTGAAGCCATATTCCACTTAAAAACAATTTCTCTGCAATAATATTGTTTTTCACATTAATTCAGTATACTTGTGATCAAATGCCCTCATAGTAGAAGATGCTCTGAGTGGCATAGCAACTAAAGAAAACTATGCTTTTCACATTCCTCACAATGTATTACATTGTGGCCATGTTCAAAATCATCAAGAATTCAGGTAAGTGCTAATCAAAGTATTCAGCAACAGGCAAAGATAAGAACGACAAAAATTAAATATCCTTATGAATCTAGAAGTGTTATGCTTGTGAGTCTACAATTTAGTTTTAGTAATCAGAAACTAAGATTAATGAAAACATTTCTAATTTTCTTTCCAAAAGCTGTTGTAGAGAACCAATTAAATGGGGTAAAAAATTGGAACAAAATGTAAACCAGTTTCAAACATTAGAAAAAATTCACCTGTTTTCATTATCAAAATTAAGACATGAAATTATCTGGGAAAGGAGAAACTAGCTGAGAATTTAAAGTAATAATTTTTATTCATATTCCTGATTTCTAATGTTATTAAGAATTTTTAAATTAAACTTTTCTTTTTGAGAGCATTTGAACAGTAGTACAGAATTTCTCTCAAAGAGCAAGGGTAAAAACAAGTTGTTGGTACACAGTTAACACTGATTTGTTAAGTCCCATGTAGCTTAAGCCAAGCATTAAAAATTAAGTAAATCAATAAATAGTTACACTTCTAGATTTTTTTTTCTTTCATACTCTTTAAGGCTTTCAATTGTGTTCAGGTTCTGGATTAAAACTTGAATTTTTAAAATAAATTTGATAGCAAGATACACATATAGAAACCAAATCATTGAAAGGCAAGAAATATCTAGAAAATTCTTGCTTAAACATA
Organism: Irena cyanogastra; assembly: GCA_013397155.1. Lineage (NCBI taxonomy): Eukaryota > Metazoa > Chordata > Aves > Passeriformes > Irenidae > Irena > Irena cyanogastra. The sequence continues at coordinate 88,190 of VWZV01015309.1, read as the reverse complement.
GACAATGAGCAATATTCAAAATTTAACTGGAAAATTGTTAAATTTCTTCAGCTGAGATTTTCTCTGTATGTATAAAGAAGTGAATTAGCACATATTAGCATATATTACTGTTTCTGCTATTGAAAGTTTTTTTTGAAACATTCTGTTTCTGCTATGAAAACAACCTAGTTGATAAATAGCTCCTAGGGTTTCTCTGGAAGAACTGCAAGAAAGGGAGAGGGTGCTCTGAAAATTGCAGTTGTTGTGAATGATAAAAGAAAAGGCCCTATGAGAATTTTCAATATTTAAATAACGGCTTTGCAAGGACTTCATCTTCTGGTAAAAGTAAACAACAGTAAAAGTGCTACTAGGTTCTTTCCCACCCTTCCTCACTTCTGGGATTGTGGCAATCATGGAATTCACAATACAGGAGAATAATGCCTTTAAGAAAATATATTAGCTTTCCTGACGTGTTTAACTAAGTCATTAATTATAGAATTATAGAACATTCTGAGTTGGAAGGCACCCACAAGAATCATCGAGGCCAACTCTTGTCCTGGTGCAGGGGACCACACCCCACCAATCCCCCCACGTGCCAGAGAGCATTGTCCAAATGCTCCTTTAGCTCTGTCAGCCTTGGTGCTGTGATCACACCCCTGGGGAGCTGCTCCAGTGCTGAACCACCCTCTGGGGGAAAACCTTTTCCTGATATCCAGTCTAATCCTCCCCTGGCTCAGCTTCAGGCCATTCCCTTGGGTCCTGGTGACCATGGAACAGAGATCAGTGCCTGTTCCTCCTCCTCACAAGGAAGCTGTAACTGCAATGAGGTCTCCCCTCAGCCTCCTCCAGGCAGAACAGACCAAGTGCCCTCAGCTGCTCCTCGTATGGTCCCTCAAGGCCCTTCATCATCTTAATTTCCCTCCTTTGGACCTTTTCTAATAGCTTAATACCTTATGTTGTGGCACTCAAAACTTCACACAATACTTGGGGTGAAGAGGAGCTTATTGATACTCATGCAACAATTAAACAGAGTGTCCTTGGGTCTGAAGCTCACAGTTTCCAGAGGGAAGGTGAAATATAAACTTTACTTTTAATACTGATGTATTTTCTGCAATTTTCATAAAACTCTTTTATTTGGCTTTTGACTTTGCCAATAATGAGGCTTCCCAGATAAAAAGATTAAAAACAAAAGGGGAAAAAAAAAGAGGAAAACCACAAATTCTGTTTTGATTTTAGTGCTTTGAGAACTGATCTAGAATAACAGGATTGAGATCACCTCTTTTATATGGCTGTAATATTTATTTATTTCACTAATTAGGATTATATTTAACTTCCGTAAAGATATTTCTTGCACATTACATTATTTCCAACTCCCTCTCCGTTCCATTATTCTTTGTCTTATAGCTTTCTTTTATGGTGCAATGTTTTGATAAACAGGTTATTGTTTAAGCCAAACTCCAGCTAATTACTTGTCTAAATAATGTGTATTAAATGGAGAACAGAAAGAAAAAAAAGCAAATAACAACAATAAAAAACCCCAAATAAATTCCTTTGAGAAAACTGAACTTAAATTAATTTCCTGCAGGATTTTTTATTTGCCACTTCAGTCTTTCATCACATACATATAACTGCTTTCCTACTGGAAGGAAGACTGTGAGTATGGACCAGTTTTGATTTGATACACAAACACGACAGACATGGCTCTGAGGTTTGAGGTTTTTCATTAATTTTACTCTTTAAAGAAGAATACTTTCAGTTGGAAAGCCATTCTAGTGAGTCACCTAGCTCAGCTCAGCACAGCAGAGGTGGCTTGTGGATTTGATGGCTTACACACATCCTGGGTGTGTGCTGTCTCGTCTAGCACTAACGAAACCACTGATGACAACTCTCAAACATGCCTTGGCAGTCTGTCAAACTGCTTATCACAGTCAGAAGCTCTTTTTCCCTCCTCCTAAACTTTACTTTTCACATACTGAAGGGAAAATTTATGCTCACATAAATTCAGTAGGATGGTAGCATCTAATACTGAGTTAATACCGTCAAGCAGTTCCTTACATGGGAACCTTCAAGAAAGATGGAGAGGGACTGTGATTCTTCTGCCATTCTTGTGCTTTCTACAAGAGCATGTAGTGACAGGACAAAGGGGAAATGTGAGAGAGGGCTTAGATCTGACAGTAGGAATAAATCCTTTATTGTGAGGGTGGTGAGGCCCTGGCGCAAGTTGCTGAGAGAAGCTGTGGCTGCCCCATCCCTAGAAGAGTTCAAGGCCAGGCTGGATGGGGATTTGAGCAAGCTGGTCTGATGGAAGGTGTTCCTGCCCGTGGCAGAGGAATTGGAACTAAATGATCTTTAAGTCCCCTTCCAACCCAGAGCAGTCTCTGATTCTATAATCTTATAGACATACCTTTTTTCTTCAAACTAATGACTTGTAATAAAGCAATTGAACAATGAAGCACCATACATGTATTACACCTGTAATTTTGAGACATACATTTGTGGCACTTAGCCAACAGTTTTGACTAGTTTTTCACAATTCAATGATTCAGCTTTAATTCTCTTTCTTAGGCTTAGTTTTAATATATAGACCAAAATTTACCTTATACAAAACACTTTAAAAGAGCTGATAGTTTTAAGAGAGATGATAGACAGATAGATAGATAGATAGATAGATAGATAGATAGATATACATAATTTAGAGTATGAGACATGATTTTCCTCTTACTAACCCAAACTATTTGTGTCTGTGTATCAAGCTAAGCTTTAATGGGCTCACCACCACCAGTGAGACATCTGGTGAGCCTCTGCTGCCCAGACTGATTTAGGTCAAGTGGGCAAGGGTCAACTTACATTGTCCCTTGAAAAGGGTTGGCTCTTGATGCTACTACACATTAGCTGCCTGCACTTCTTGTCCCTACAGTTTATAAGTGGTTTAATGTGTTTTTTTCTTTCAAGCCATTGAAAGAAACTATTGTTTTCTCAACTAACTAACTTTTTATTGTTTTCTCAACTTGCTAACTATTGTTTTCTCAATTGTCTGTCTAGCTTTTAACTTGCCTTATTTGTTCGGCTTGGACATACCTCCCTTCCAACAACTGCACCAAGGTCACAGGGTTGTGCTGCAACAAATCAAACCCTGAATAACAGGCAACTCAGTCCTTGAGCTGAAGGTTATAGAGTTGTCAGCCTTTTAAAACAAATGCTTTCATTGTCTCATTCTCTTACATTTACCATATGTATAAAACAGCATGCCAGCACGTCATATCATGTACTGTTCCTACCATAATAAACTTCACAGGTTATGATTAACTTCTGTCTAGTGATTTCTCCTCTGTGAATCAGTTACATGATGCTTTTCACTTTTGATATGAAGCACATCACTGGGAGGCTAACTTTTACTTCACCAGATTATTGCTACATCCACTGCTTGCAGGTCATAGCCCATAACTTGGGAAACATTGCCTGCTGCCAGAACAGCCCATACTGTCATAAATCGTGCTGAAACAGAAAAAGAGACTAGACAAGATCAAGCCTCCTGAATCCTAAGAATAAATTAGATGTTGAATCTGGAAAGTATTAGAAATTCAGTAAGGAAGAAGATATTTTCAAAGATCCATTGAAATTAAGACATGAGAATGGAAGTTTTTCACTATTTGTAGCTGGAAGTAAAGGTTTTACACCTAACCTATATAACTCCACTTGTGGCTAAGTGCTCAATTGAATTTATTTTTAACACAGTCTCTAGAAATCAATTAATCAGCATCAAAAGCAAACATTGTCTAGAACAACTTCAATCCAATGCTCTCCCCCGCTTCTGAAAAAAAAAAAATTCAATTGCCTCTTACAAACTATATTTCTGCAAGCTCCCATTTACTTTTAAAAAATTCTACCCAGCATTTGAAATTTTTTCTGTTTAGGAAAAAATATCTCCATGTTTGCAAATGAATGCAGTTATTTAATATCATTGCTACATATTTGTTAATATTTGGTAATTTCCATTAAAAGATCACTTTTTCAATTGCTTGTAATTTTGACAAATCTACTCAGGCACATACCTTTTCTCCTACTGGATCTCATGCTCACAGAGGTGTATTAGAAAATTTCACACAAAGGAGTTTAACCATTTCATAGGGAAGAGAAACATGTTGTTTCACCTTCCAGCCAGCAGATAGGTCTTCCATGTTTTTTAAATTTGGAATAACAATTCCCAGTCTGTCAAGAATCCCATGTGAGCGTTTACTCTGTGTTCCTGACCATCCTGCAGGTCCCTGCTCCCTGAGCCCGAGTATTATACCTTGACCCCAGGAAACGCAGAGACAAATTAGGGCCTGGGGTTGGTGGGGTCAGAAGGAGGGAAGGGGAGAGGAGGGAGAAAGTGGAAAGCTGGCTGGGACAGAAAACACAGGCTGAACTCCAACGCTGATGTTTCCCTTTATTTGCAGTTCTCTGGCCTCTTTAGTTACATAGTGGGTAGCTGGAGATAATTCCAATATTTCTAAATTTACTTTTGTACTAAATTATGATGAAAATCACAACCCCACTATTGTGTGGCGTGAAATATTCAGAAGCATTTAGACTCAGAAAGTTATCTGTAAGATGGAATTTTAATTCAAGTTAATAGCATCCTGTATTCACCTGAGTATATGTAAGTCATGCAGGAACAAAGTAAAACATTTTAATATTGCTGGAACTGCATTTTCAACCAAAAATTGTTGTTGAACTGATTTAATATCTCCCTATACAGAGGATTAAAATTTCTTTTTATGAACAGTTTTCAAGTCTACTGCCTTCAACCTATTGTATTTAATACGGCCTCTGGCTTCTTTCACTCAGGTTGCAAAGTCCTTCCTCTGGCAGAATTTCCCATTCATGTGCTATAAGGCTTTTTGCCAGCTGGATGTTAGCAGAGTACACAGAAAGGAACCAGCCAATTCCTTACAATATTTGCTCTAATCTTTATTCTCTCTTTCATACTACTTCTCTTCCTACTCTTCTCTGCCTCTATGGAATTCTAAATCTTCATACAGGTCTCAGGTTGTTGATAATGTGGAGTTATTATAAAGCATAAAATCTCCTTTCCCTAGCCTCAGTCTCCAAATAAAAAGACTGACTTTAAAATTCCTACACTTAAAAATCCCCAACCCAAATCCCAACCCCCCCCCAAAAAACAAACAAGACCGACCTTAAACCAATAAATACATTAGAACTAGAGTATGAGGATTTCTGTTTTAATAGTCTGGATATATTTTACCTTTTTTTTTTCTTTTTTGTTTTTTTAAGCTTTTAATTCAGTTTCAAAAATTTAGCAATACCTGGAGAGTTCAGAAATTACTTTCTCTTTTTACTATCACTTCATGACTCAAATTTTAAAGAACTGTAGCTTAGGGGGGAAAAACAACAGCATTGAACACTTTAAATCATGAAAATGTATGAAAGCTCACAAAATGGATCCATTACCTGTGTTTCGCTTTTTGAAGACATCTATTTCTGTTGCTGTTGTCACTATAAAATATTTAATGCTTAGGTAGTGTCTTGCAGGCATTAGGAAAATAATATTAACATATTTTACATACTAGGAATGGTTCAGAAGAAGAAAATTGGCTGAACATGAGCTAGAAATGTGTCCAGGTGGCCAATGGCACCTGGCCTGGATCAGCAATACTGTGGCCAGCAAGACCATGGATGTGATTATCCCCCTGTGCTGGGCACTGGTGAGGCCACATGTCAAATCCTGTGCTCAGTTTGGGGCCCCTCACGGCAAGAAGGGCATTGAGAGCTGCTGGAACATGTCCAGAGAAGGGAAACAGAGCTGGGGATGGGTCTGGAGCACAAGGCTGACGAGGAGCAGCTGAGGGAGCTGGGGGGCTCAGCCTCAGGAGGCTGGAGGAAAGGAGTCTCAGGGGAGACTTGATCACTCTGTACCACCACCTGAAAGGAGGCTGTAGCCAGGTGGGAATTGATCTCTTCTCCCAATTAACAAGTGACAGGACAAGAGGAAATGGCCTCGAGCTGTGCCACAGGAGGTTTAGATTGTATATGAGGAAAATGAAGGGGTTGTCAAACATTGGAACAGGATGTCCAAGGAAGTGCTGGAGTCACCATCCCTGAAAGTGTTTCAAAGATATGTAGATGTTGCACTGAAGGATGGATGTGGTTAAGTGGTGCCTCAGCAGTACTGCATTAATCATTGCACTCAACAATCATAAAGGTCTTTTCCAACCTAAATGCTTTTCTGATTCTATAATTCTAAGAGTTAATTCTTTATAAGGGCTGCAGCTGGGACCAGCAGTGCAGGGAATCTAGAAGAGAAATTCCTCATTGCCTACTCAGCCCCAGTCTGCTGGCTGGAGATATGTGTGATGTCCTCCTTATGGGTATATCTCCAGCCCTGCACCTACTGCTGGCACTGGAAACCCAACACCAGGCACATCTATCCACAAATCTGTGAAAAGTGGCCTGGACATGCCCAGGGAAGGGCAGGTTCACCACACATAACCATAGAGCCCGATATCTCCACACCTGTGATAAAGGCTGTTTCTGAGCACACAGTAAATCTTGCTCTTCCACACACAAATCTTCTTACTTGCAATGTTCTCCAGTGATACTGGTACAAAGACATAATTCTTGGAGGCCAGACTTTGCAGCCTTCAATGGAAAAAGCACCTGTAGCATAGGCACGGTTTTCAAATGAGCTCAACTAGATCCACCTGGAAGTTCAGCCCTGGCATGCGTTGCTCTCCCAGCAGGATATAAGAAAGGTTTTAATAGCCACTGTTGTGTACTGGATTCCTGGTGTGTGACTGAAGGAGAGCAGTACTTTTAAAGGAAAGAAGTTTAGGTGTCTGAGGAGGGGGGTGAAGAGAAAAATGGTAGTGAATAACATCCTGAGGAACAGCATTGATAAGGGCTGCTTATGCTTGAATGAGCATATCTGAGGATAATAATCTTTTTATAAAGTTGTGTTGATTTTGGTCTTCTGTGGTTTGTTTTTTTTTTAATAAAAGATTGTTACAAAAAATGTTCTAAGACTTATGAATATCTTGAAGATTTTTTTTTTAGTTTTGAGAAAGATTTAAATGGTAGCATGAAGCTGCTCTGAGTAGCGTCTCATGCCTTTTGTTGAACTTTAGATAAGGGAAGAAAAATTTGTGGGATATTTTATTTGTTTTTAGACTTGTAAGTGTCAATGTTTTATGATGCAGAAGCTATTTTGCATGACTTATTTAGAGTTATGAGAGAAGCCCTTGTCAGTTTTAGTTTTTCATATTAAGTACTGCTTTTCTCATGTTGTTTTATCTGCCTACCCTTCAGGAAAAAGAAAGAAGTATAAAAATGAAAAATTACCATGCAAAATCTCCAGAACAATAATGCTGTTCTGTCTTCATTTATTTTTGAGTTCTTGATTAACTATAAGTGTAAATTCCATTAAAAGTGTGAAATTAGACTTTTTTTTTTCTTATGTAATGCTCTAAACAGTAATTTTGCCTCCTTATTTTCCTCCATTTTCCAAGGCACTCTTTCAGGCCTCTGAATGCTCGTTATTGTAAGATAATAAGTTATTATAGTAGCTCTATTTATAAAAGAAACTGTTGAAATATCTGAATTTGTTACTTCATGGACCATAAATAATTAGATAAGCAGTTTGATAGTGGAAAAAGCGGGTAATGAGAGAAGGTTTAGAAAGATGCATCTGCTGAAGCTAGTTACAAGCAGCTATTAGTCTAAACAGTCCCATTTGGCAGAGATTTGTAGGTATTGCAGGAGAGGTAGGTCTTAAGGAAGGATATAAAAAGGATAAAGTGATATGATCTCCAGGATTATGGGTAACAGATGAAATAAACATGGAATAAAAGTGGAAGGCAAGTTTAGGGTTTTTTTTTAAAGTACTTTCTACCTTTAAGTCCAAGACTTACATTGTGAGATACCCCGTTTGTCTTCTTTAATAGTTTAGAAGGTTTTGCATGAGCAGTAGTAGGCTGGAGGGGTTTGTTGGTGGGCTTGAGATGACGGTGAATGCTTTCTCTGTGTAACAATTTCTTGTTTAGGTGAAAAATCGAATTTCTGAGCCTTAACAGTACAGGTTGATGGTGAGCACTTGCTATGCAAGCTCCTACTTCTGTATAAGTGATGGGGGTGTTGCAAATAAGTAGTTTGGGTCACTTAAAGAATCACCATCAACAGTATTGTCAAAGGCAGATTTTAATAAAATTTGTGAAAACATGATTGGGCTCCACAGCAAGGCTCACTGTTTTACTTACTGCATAGAGGAAACATGCAAAGGAAAACTGGATGAAATTGACTTTAGAATGATTTGCATAGAGAATGGCCATTCAAAGGGAGGGAAACCTTCCCACTGAGTCCTGAGGTTCAGAATAGACACAGCCATGACCCCTTGTTTTCTGAACTCTTGACAGAATCTGGATGTTGTTGGATCCAGTCTCAGTCCCAGAGCTGGTCAACAGTTATGTCTAAAGGACTTAACCAGCACTTAATCACTGATGAATTGAAAGTTCAGATAGTGACTCAATAGGATATATTATAATTAAGTCATTGTAGATTTGAAACAGCAATATTCGTACTATTCCTCCAAGAGAGAATAGGGATCAATTCACACACAAACACATATATATATGATATAAATGTATGAAGGTATCTGTCAAAAATTTTCCTTGACTTCAGTGAAATACTCACATTGGATGCCTTTGCATTTGTCAGTGGACGAAGGATTGAGCCTAGAGGAGTGGGGAGTATTGGCCCAGATCTTATTGTCAGCCTTTGGTGATTTTTCTCCAAGTATTGCAGACTTGAGATCTGGTGACTTCTGAGAAGTGTCACACTCCAAGGGCGATGCTGGCACAGCCTCCTGCCGTCAGGGAGAGCTTGAAGGACCTCACCTAAGACTGCTGCTAATAGAGTTCAAGGTGACTGGCTTTAGTCATTAGTCAGTTTTCATCTAGGCCATGATCTGAGTTGGTAACCACTGCAGTTTTTCAGAAGTCTGGTAACAACGGCACCGTTCCACTCAGGCTGTGATTAATGGAAGTGCTGTTCCTAGGCTATCAGGGGTGACTGATTACCTCTTGTTCCCACCTTAGTCAGCCAACAGCTATCCTTGGCATGAACAATTTTCCCCCATCTTAGCCTTGTAAGGTATGGTCAAGGGACACCTCACTACACAATTGGAACCATTTGCAAACTACCTTTACCAACTCTGCAAGAGCTCAGCTCTTGTTGGCTGGTGTGTTTATCTGTTAAATTGTCATCATAATTCCTAACATTTATAGCAAGATATTTTGACAAAGGAATGTTTCAACAGTGTTCTTTTCACTTTTGTATTGTTTCCTTTCCAACTCTTTTAATTTATCCCCAGCTGGCAACGAAGCCCCACCCATAACACTTTCTCACTCTTCTGCATTGGGAGGGTAAAAGTGAGAAAACTTTGAGATCAAGACATTTTAATAGGAAAAGCAAAAACTGCACATGGAAGCAAACCAAAACAAGGAATTCACTCACTATTTCCCATGGGCGGGAAACCATTCCCAGGAGAGCAGAGCTCCACCACATGTAATGGTGACTTGGGAAGACAAATGTCATCACCCTGAGTGTTTCACCTTCATTGTTCTTCTTTCCACAGCTTTATATGCTGAGCATGGCACCATATATTATGGAATATCCCTTTGATCACTTGGGGTCAGCTGTCCCAGCTGTGTGTCCTCCCAGTTCCTTGTGCACTCCCAGCTGCCTCACTGGCAGAATAGTCTGAGAAGCAGAAAAGGCCTTTGTAAGTACTGTTTAACAATAATAGAGAGCACTTTTCAGCACAAAGCTGAAACACAGCCCCCTACTAGATGCTATGATGAAAATTAAATCTATCCCAGCCACAAACAGCACGAAACTCAATTCCTCATTCTCTTCTTTAGAGTTGTAATGAATTAATCATCTAGACAGTGGATCTGAACAGAAATATTTATGTCATAGAAAAGTCAGAAAATCCCCTCTAAGACAGTTTTGTTTGAAACCCTGTACATCTGGATGCTGGTCCAATAAACAGCTGTCTTCGTGATCTAATACCTAATATCTCGTATTCATGTATAAATTTAAAAGCAATGTAACCTGGTTTTGGTTTGTTTTTTTCTTTTTCTTTGCCCTCCTTTAGAATACAGACCTTGTAGTCCTTCCATAAGTGTATTGAGGAGTTGCATTTTGTCCAGAATTTGTTGCACAACACTGTTTGTGGGAGTGTCTCCTACAGAAGTAGAATTTTGGATTAAAAAAAAAGTGCAATAAAAGCATTCTTCAGAATGTTTCATTTTACAGAATTGAATGGCATGCTTAAGGTGATACCATTAAAAACTCCAGCATGCTAAGGAGATTTTTGAAAAGTGCTTAAGGGGGAAAGTGTCTGCAATGAAAACCTGGATAATCCAAAAATATTCTGCTTTCTCCCTTTATGTGTATGAACTGCAACAATTAGTTTGCTTTAGGCTACTTATATGCAGAAGAAGAAGAAACTGCATAACCAGAGCTGCTGGAAATAGGGAGGGAGAAGGGAGGGGTAGGTGGGCAAGACAGCAAGACAGCTATTTTTAAAAGAAAGCTTATATTTTCTAATAATGGAACCCTGCCTGGCAGCACCTTGTTCACTGCTGTTCCCTTTGGCTTCCATTTTTAGTGGTTCTATATCTGTGGTGCCTCTCTTCTGTAGTTCTGCTATCTGCCCCTTTAAACATCCTTCTGCAAGAAATTTCTGCAATTATTGTGTAGTTGTGACCACAAAAGACAGGTTAAATACAAGAAAAAGAGCAGGCAATGTATATCTGTAACTTAGCTGAAATAAAGATCACAGCTAGGGAGATGTCATCATGATTTTCTGACAATACACAAAATGTTTCTGTATAGGAATTTCAAACCATCCTCTGTTGTACTCTAATCAAAGAAATTACACTCTGCAGACCCTTTGCAACAGCTTTTGAATTCTACTTCTTTTCAGTGAGTTTTAAGGGAATTATGCCTGCTTAGTCAAGGCGAAGTAGTGAATGAAACTAAATATTAATAACCTTTTGTTGTATGTGTTGGGAAGTAAAACTGGTACTAACTGTAGCTATGCAACACATTTGTGGGTGTGTGTACATACACCCAGGTGTGGGTGTGTTATAAAAATGCCCAATAAATACCATATTAAGCTAAACTAAACTCTTTTTACTGGGTGGAGGGCCAAGACTCTCTTATTAAGGGACCTTGACTATCACAGAAACAGTTGGAATAATTTCATTCACTAACTGGGATCCCAAATTATCTCAGAGTGGAAGGAACTTCAGAAGATCCTCTGGACTAAATTTCCGTGGGACAGGGAGCCTAGATTAGATTATCTAGCACCTTGTCCAGTCACTTCTTGAAAAACATACAGTGATGAGACTCTGCTGTATCTCAGGGGAGGTTATTCCAGTGGCTGAGTGTTCTTTCTGTAAAAATAAATTTCTTTCCTATTCTGAATGAAACCTCCTCTTGTATTTGTTGTCCCTTGTTTTTCCATGTAGATCCATGTGAAAAGAAAGCTTCTGTCCTTTTTGTGGCTGCCTTTTAAGTACTGAAGTACTGTGATGAGGTTTTTCTTCTGCCTCAGCTTTTTCTTCTCCAGGGAGGGAAGGCTTAACTCCTTCAGCCTTTACTTACAGAGACTGCTCTTAGGCCTTTGAGCATCAAAAGAATGCTTGACTGCAACAGGATTATTGACAATACTCAAGATTACTGCTTTAAGCCTTTATATACATATATATATATATATATATATTCTATTTCTGTTTAAAGCCTCAAAGATCATGGTAAAATAAAATCCTCAAGAATTTAGAAATGCAAACTTATTGGGAGTTCAAGTTTACTTTTAGACTCTTGAACTTTTACACTTCATGTTTTTAACCTTGTTTACACACAGGGTCTGTCTGAAATTTCCCCTTTCGAAAAGGGGTTTTCTGGGTTCCTTGTGTGATAGCAGAAACTTTTGCTTTAAGAAATATCAGAGGAGCAATAATTCCACTACAGATAGTGTAAATACTAGAGATTTAGCACAGAATAAAATAGGAAAACTTTTAATTTCAATCTTGCAGCCCACATTTGGTTTGTACAAACTGAGTATTGTTACTTTCTAGAATCTCCTCTTTTGTCTGTATGGTGTCTCTTTTCTTTTGAATGTAGTGATGTGAAATATTGAACTTATACTAACAAGATAAATTTGAGCAATAGCTCTTCCTGTGGAAAGAATTATCAATGTGTAAAGTCTTGTCAGATGGACAAGAGCCTCTCAAGCTTTTGAACATCATCAGCCTAAAAGCTTCAAGCATCAACTGTGCTCCTCTCATCCCAAACATCTCTAATTTTTTAGCCTGGTTTTCTTGCAAAAAGAAGCCTCTAATCAAATGGTCTGTCTTTCTTGCTGTGAACCAGTCTTGAGATACTTTTGACTGAGCTAGCAAATTCCAAAAAATTTGACAGGAGGGTGGAAGCATCAAGTACTCTTCTCTAAGTTTTCTGACAAGAGGTGAACAGATGGTAGAAAGAGTACCTGTTTAGCACTGTCAAGGAGGAGACAGTTGTGCCTTGAAGTTTATGCTTTACTAAATATCATGGAATACAAACTGATGATCAGGTTTCTTACTTTTTTCCTAGTTTCATCACTTACTAGAAAATATAAACCAAAGATTTTTTTTTTCTCTGGGTTTTGTGCTGATGGGTGGGTTTTGTTGATTGGCTGGTTGGATTTTTTAATTTTTGGGTTTTTTTTCCTTTGAAGCACTTGTAAATTGTCTTTGTCGGATGCTACATAACTGTGAAAGCATGATCACATTTTCTGCACAGCAGCAAACCTGCCACATTCTGGAAGAGAAGTGTTGGACAGGTTTTCCCATGTTATTTTCCTCTGGTAAACTGTGTAAAATAAGATGGGGAATCATGCTCAGTGCCAGGTGTGATGTGTGGTGTTTTATGCAATCCTACTCTTCCAGTTACCCCATCTCCGGATTCTGTTGTAGTATACAACAGAGCTCCAGCTTTCTTTAAAGGAAATCAAATCACATTAGGAAAGGTGAACTCCTAGATCTGGTATTGGATGTTTGGTTCGGAAGGGGAGCCAAGCTTTCATAGCTCTCTTGTAGTGCAAGTGGAATCAAAATATGCCTGAAATATTTATAGCTATGTGATAATACAATTTACTTTTTGAGGCAAATAGCCCAGATATCTGAAAAAGAGATGCCTGCTCCAAGTTGTTCCGACCTTCCCTTAGATCTCCATAAAGAAAAGGAAGATAATCTGCTCAAGACAAGGAGGAACCTAAGTAACCTGCTTCAAGTAAATCATTTTTTCTAACTATCCAATTAACGTTGACAGCTAATTCTAGGAGATTTAAGTCTCTTCCTGCTTGTCTGACAATTTTACTGAAGGTTTAGCAGGTGTTTTATAAACCTCTGAAAAATCTAGTTGGAAAAAAAAAAAAAACTCCAACAGTCTGTGCAAGCTTTTCAAGGGCACTACTTTAAAGAAGTAGGGCTACTGCTCTAAAGTAGGGCTTGAAAGCTGTTTCTGTGTTGTGCAGGCATAATCATAGTTCCGTGCTGGATTGTCTTTAAGCTGTGTGGCTGGAGTGGTGCTCTGAAAGGTGATGAGGTGAGAAGCTGGCTTTTTGTTCTCTCACTCCACTGCTTGCTCATTATCAGTCTCCAGCTTCTTTGTGTACCGGTGTTAGCTCTTTTCAGAGTTCATTCCCAGTGACTGTCATATCGGGAAAAGTAGTGCTTGCTGCCCAGCTTTTGTGTTTCAGAACAGGCTGCTGCAGTGCATGTTTGCACTGGTGACTGTGTAGTGACTGGAGTTGCCAAGGGGAGGAAAGGCCACTTTGTGGTATAAACCCTTAAGTTCTAATCCTTCCTAAAGTAATTTTTCCTTGAGAAATTGCACATAAAACTTTAAATAGGTTTGAAGTCCATTGCATCCTTTCCAGTCTCTGGATGGAAACACCAGGATGTCTAGCAGGGTTAACAGAAGTGAGTATACCTCATTACTCACTGAGTGAGCATCATGCTTTCTCCTTTCTTCAGGAGCAACTTGCTTCTTATTCTGCTCATAGGATCTAAAGCTGGAAACAGTACCAAGCCAAAGAACATTTCTGACTCCAGGGATTTTCAGGCAAGGCACTAGGGTTATATATGAGCACAGTGATTCTGAGGATTTTCTGCTTTGAAGTGTTCTGTCCTTGGTGCCACAAGAGGATTCAGTGTGGATCTGAACTGTTCCTGGCATCTTTTTCTAAGGTCCTTAAGGGGGATGGGAAGTACATCTATGTACTTTCTCATTATAGTGTGGCTCATTGCTTTTTCATGGAGGCAAAGGCAAAGACAGAGGTGAAGAAAGCTGCAGAATTTTCATGTCTGCTGAAAACCTGCAGCTATATCTGTAGGTGAGACAGCAGGTGATCTCCTAAAAGCAACATCTTTCTGTGTTCTGTTGCTGATCTGGTCTTTTATGTAGTGGAGGTAAGAAAGCAGTAGCTAACAAGGATAGATGTGCAGTCTAAGGTGGGCACCTGCAATGCTTCATCCTCAGTTCTGCATTCCCACAGCACTCAGCTGTCATCAACAGTGCAGCTTCCTGTTGGGTAGGGAATCTGAGTGTTGGTAGAGGGGAGTGGAGGTCTGAGGAGAAATGAATAGGAGCTGTGCCTCTGCAAAAGAAGGGGAGAAAATGGAAAATGCAGTCATTGAAAAAAACAAAAGGAAGGGAAAGTGAGAAACTGTCCCCCTTGAGCCACACATAGACTAAAGCTCAAAGAAAGGTCCAGCAGTGAAGAACAACTCTCCTCAAAAAGCAATGAACTACAATGTTAAGATCTGTGATAAGGGTAATACTTAATAATAAGCTCTGTAAAACTCTTTACATGCATTAATGAAATCTGTGGTCATCTGCATAACTTCAGCAATAGAATAGGCCTTAAATACAAGTATCTAACTTGGGGGAGATTTCAACATTTGAAGCCACAGTGCAACACCTTTAGCCCAGTACTTGTGTGGGATTTTTTATTACAGTAATTTTAACAGTTTGGGATTTAGATTGGTGACATTCTCTTGTTGCCTGCTCCAAGGCCTACATATCATTGCTTCTTCCCACTATCAGTTCTAAGGTAGGATTTTTTTTTTATTTCCAGAATAAAGAATTAAAGGAACAGGAATAGCCTCCACACTTGCCAGCAACCTAATAAAGGATTGAGTAGAGAGGGAAGTGGTGGAAACAGTAAAAGACCTGTAGGAGCAAAACTACATAAAAGGACCTCAAATTTACCTCAAAGCACACTTCACTGGAGAGTGGATTTTCAGAAGAATATAAAATTAGCCTGTACAGTTGGCTTCTGGAGAAGACTGCTTAGCTATAGAGCTCAATTCTAATGCACAGTAGAGAGGAGGGGAAGAGGACAAAGACTTCAAGCAGAGGGCCAGAAGAAGGAAAAGCTGATGAGAGAATATTGCTTTAAAGATGTAGGTTAGCAAAAGGACATTGTCAACCTTTCAGTATGCTACAATTTTACTGCATTTCACACCCTGCATGCAGATTGTGCTAAAGCCTTTACAGAAATAGAAATGTGCAGCATGTCCTGTATCCTGCATCCTCACTCTTCTGAGGGAAGTGTGACTTGGGTCACAGTCCTTGCTGGCATCAGCAGGTTCGGCTTGCCTGGAGTCAGTGGAGCTGAACACCTACTCTTGGCAGCAGTAGTTTGTCCTTGTAGTTTTTTGTGGGTTTTTTTCATAGCAGAAAAGCAACAATTAACAGTGCTGCTATTGACAATATATATTCAATAAAGGTGATAATACAATATGTAACAATCTGGATATGTTATTCACTTATCTCTGTTATGTAGATTATCATATGAGATGGAGAAATATACTTAAGACAAAGAAAGCTAATTCTTTTTCTCTCAGAGAATATTTTTTTAAATGCACTGGAAGAAGAGGTTTGCTTTTCTTCTGGGTAGAATGAACTTTTTTTTTCTTTCTTTTGTTTTTTTGTCTGAATGAATAATTTTCATCTTCCTGTTACTGTGATTTCAGCTCTGCAGAAGCACAATTTCTGTGGATGGTTACAGGGATTATCTAGTGATTATTGCACAGAGGTGCATGCGCAGAATATTTCAATACTATTATGTTAAGCACAGATGCTGCAGAAGCCTTATTTTTTTCCTTCTTCCTTTCCTTTCTTAATTCAAAGCCACTGTCTATCTTGGGCTTGCTACTGACTGTATCCAGAGTAGGTTAGGGGGTGGGGAATAGCCACAGAGAATAAAATTCTAAAGTAGCTAAGACATAATCACCTCTGATATCTAATGTTTGCTGTCCCAGGCCTTTGATAGCTGTACCAGCAATGGCAAACCTGAATGATTCTGGAATGTTTGGGGCTGTCTTGAGTTTGGAATATAGGTATGTGGATTTTTGCAACAAGTAGCAGAGGGATGTATTTATTGGAAAGCAGTGCCTCTGACACTCTCTTCCTTGATGCTGCTCTGAACAAATATTACTGTGTTTATTTAAAGACAGGTGGCACTATCTTAACCTTGGTCTCAGACACGCTGTTGACTAATTGCTTCTTGGCAGTACAGTCAATGCTGATATGTCTCAAGGATAGGACAAAATTCAATTTTGTAAAAGCAAGAAAATAAATACCAGGAACAGAGAGGAGGTGGAACAGGATCTTTGGGGCACAAGGAAGAAGAGACAGATACCTAGGAGGGAGTTATCCCTCCTACAGATGTGGGCAGCTGTAATTCTGGAGGCTGTGCATTGAAAATAAAGTAGGAAGAGGTTAGTGGAGATGTCACTGTAAGGGGGTAAAAAGGGGAAGAGGGATGAGTGAAGTTTGAAATGGGCAAAGTGACTTTAGGGAAGAGAAATGAGCAGTTCTGACTGCACAGCCTTTATAGGAGCAGGATCCTGGATTTCTTCCCCATTCTGGACATTGTGTGCTTGTCCTGGGTCCTGCTCTGTGACAGCAGTGGCACAGACACAAAGCTGTGGTACAAGATCTGTGCAATTTATCATAATGAACTGCAGATCTCGTGAGGGTACCACAAGAAGCTTTGACTAACTGAAACATCTGAAGCTTATGATGAATCCGAGTCTGAAAAATAAAAATACTGCATGAGGGGAATTAATCAATAGATACTGTAATTTAGAATAGATAGCATGCAGGACTTGTGCTCCAAAATGAGTATTTATCTAGCTCTCAAGAAGATGAAGGTTGGGGGTGGGAGGGGGGGTGGAAGGGCAGTAGTACCAAACAGGGTGGCCTGTTTGGGTTCAATAAGCTAAGAAAGCAAAACAGCACATTTTTTTCCTTGCTTTCTCTGTTATCTAGAGACCTAAGGTGTGTTTTTCTTCTAAAAGAGAAAGTGAGTTGTAAACAAAAGGTCTGAATAAAATGATGTGCAAGTAGAAATAGAACATAAAAATTCAAATAATAAAGATCTATTTTGGTAAAATGTCCTGTTGGAGAAATAGACATGGCAAACACTTATTACTCCAAAATTTACTTAAATGTCTCAACTCATCAAATACTCACTTTCTTGTCTACCAGGATAGTTAAAATATTTAGTGTATGCAAAACTACATACACTTCTTTTCCTCTCTTATCTCATGTTTTTGACAACGCAGTCATTTTCAGAGAGGTAAAAATTATGGACAGCTGTCATGTTGTGGCACCTGCGAGTGCAGTAGCATAACATTTTTTTTCCACAAGTGGTAAATATACAATGCATTCCGATTATAAAAATTCTACTCTATATTGTGCTGGTCAAGCTAAGAAAATTATGAGCAATTTGCCTTGATTTCAGATCAGGTAAGCTAACTGAAACAATTAATTCACATCTGCATCACAGTGAGGTCTGGCCAAGAGAGATAGGAAGTATGAACTTTGTTAGAAAGGTTAGAAAAGGTTAGAAAAAGAGGCTGAAGCTCCAGCGCCACGCTGCCAAGTCTCAAATTAAGTCATAGCTCCTTCTAGCAATTTAACTTCTGGGAAGGTGGAGGGAAGGATTTGTTTTGACCTCTCTGGATGTAAAATATGAAGGATGTCTCAGTCTGTGTGAGCTATGCTGGGTCCCTGTTGTGGTCAGTGAACAGCCTTCAAAGGGAGGCTCATCTCAGCCTCTTTCAGTGTCTTCATCTGAAAAGGTGTGAGTCATGCCCATGATACTCCTGTTTCACTTCCCTGGCTATAAACCACGTAGGAGTGCACCACACATCTCTAGGTGTGAGTTAAGGTACTGTCAGCAGATGACTCCTAACCTGTCATGGTCAAACTGGGCATCAGAAACTGTGACTTGCCTGAGAATAGGCAGCATGTCAAAGCTGGAGCTGCTGATGCTGCTTAGGTTAAGATGTGTCTTGTCTGTAACTTATGGTGGAGAAATCCCACAATGACATAAGCATGGATGAATTCTCTCATTCTTGCATGAAGTTTGATGCATAAACAGTGGTTTCTGTGTGCCAGAGTAAACCTTTTGTTTTTCTGTTGAGTAATGGTCATAGACTTAAAAAGAATAGACTTTGGTTTAAAAAAACCCTGCAAACAGCGAAAAAAAAACAAAAAACAACTAAACATACCAAACTGTAGTATTTCCTGAACAAACAACAAAGTGCAGAAATTTCCACAGCAGATATAATAAACTGTATTTTCAAAGTTATGTTGATGGAGTCGAAATGTCCTTAACATCTAACACCACTGATCTGCACATGTACAGTAAACACTTGCATTTGTAAATTGAATTTCCATAACTGTCAGGACAATATTTGAATATCTAGAAGAAATGTGATTCCATTTTGTTTGAATTTTTTAATGATTCCATTTGGGAGAGTGGAGGGATCATCCTCTTAAGCTTTAACACAAGTTATTAGAGAATGATGATCTCTATTAGAACTGTCTGAAAAAGTAAACAGTGGGTTCAAGTACCTGTATCAAAGTGGAAAAACTTAACAAGTGTTCTTCTGGGGCTTTCTTCCAAGTTATGTAAATGAGAGTTAAAATTTATTTACTTCAGTAGGATAGAATTAGTCATTTGCATATCATCATCATTATTGCTGTGGAAGTGGGATATAGTGTTAATGACATTCACAGCTTGTCATAAATTGAAAAGAGTTGGTAGTGCCAACTGAGAAGATAACAAAGAAGCAAACAGAAATACAAGGCAAGGCACTTAAATGTAAACTAAAAAGAGGCAAGAGATTAAAAATGTGCTCTAATAGAGATGCAGGCTGGTGGTGGACAGTAAAGCTGGATGAATACTGAAAGCACTAATTGTTAAATAACTGTCCCCACAGGAAATATCAGCACTTACAGCTGGTAAGGTATTTAGATGGTTCAAACAAGAAACAGATTAGAAATGCATTTGTCTTATGCTGTAGCCACTAAAATGGACTTAAGTCTTGATACGGAGACTGCAGGTATCTGTCACAGAAGAGGTCTCTCTTTCAGGAGCTCAGATATACTGGGCACTGTAACATGTACCAATTAGTGGGTAACTATTACAGCGCCCAGTGCCAAAATCCCTGTAAAGTTTGAGGAATTTCTCAACATAGATTCAGTAGTAAGACTCAATCCAGTCACTCCTTTGAGATCAGGAGCTCCCAGCAATTTACTGAGAAATGGTGAAAGTTTCCAACTCCTCAAAGAAATTGCTGTGGTTTACTGTCCAGTCCACACAACGGGTGCTGTAATTAGGAAAGGCAATGCCTTAGTTCATATAGCAGAAAAACCTGTGTCTTGCCAACTTGTGGTAAAGATCACAGCAATTGCTTTAGACAAGAACTTAAGGTCCAATGTTGATCAAGAAAATAATGAACTGTGTTGATCAAATTTGACAAGTAAATAACATTGGAGAAAATGGGAAACAATAGAAGATGAAGACAATATGGAAAATGGGAGGGAAAATCTGTCTTACTGAAAAAAATTACTGTAACCAAGGGATTCCATGGTAAAGCTCACGGAGGACTGGAAGCAATGGCTATCCAAATGCTACAATTATGGGTGGCACTGAGTGTCTGTGCAGCCACTAAAATAATTATTAATGCCTGTCCTATCTGTAAGAAATTCTCAAATATAAAACCTATGGAAATCAGCTTTTTTTTCCCCCATGTTGAAGACTTAATGTAAACAATGCTGTTATGTCCACAATATGGACATAACATTTATATCCACAATATCTGGATATAAATATTTGCTAGTTATAGGAGACCAATTATCAGTATGGTTGGAGGCTTTCCCAATAAGAAAAGCAGACACTGGAAGAGTAATAAAAAGCTCTCCCTAAAGAAATTATTCCTAGGTATGGAATACAAGAATCTGAATCAGAAGAAGGTCAAGTTTCACAGCAGGAACAATCAATTGATTTTATAAAAGGTTAGGAATTAAAACGATTGCAGACCCTTATCACCCTCAAGCATCTGGACAGGTAGAAAGGATGAATTAGCTGTGAAGCAGAGAATGGCTAAAATTTGCACATATATGGGGTTAAAATGGCCTGAAGCATTAAATTTAACCTTATGGGACATTTGAAATGCCCCAAGACAATGCCTTGGACTATTGCTTGATGAAGTTCTTTTTTGGAGACCCTTGTATATACTGGGAACTTCTATCCCAGCCCAGAACAGCTTCTTGAATGCAGACGAGCATTTGACACACTATGTCCTAAACTTACAGGAAAGTTTCAAAATTAAAAGAGATCATGATTAGTGGTACTAACCCATGCCTCTGGAGGTACAGGCACATGATTTGTAGCCTGGAGATAAAATTTTATTAAAAGTGTTTTCCCATAAATCTAAATTGGAATGTGGGAGTGGCTGCAGATAGTCTTATTAAATTCTTACATTGCTGTAAAAGTTAGAGGACAGGAAGCTTGGATCCATCACTTGCATGCTAAGTGGTTGTCAAAGGGTCATTCAGTGATGAACAACAATGAGTGCAGGAAGAATCCAACATGGTTACTGTTTTAAAAACTGAAATAGGTTTTGGTTTTTTTTCAGACCCACTTGGGTGTGAGGTTTCTAAGTGCCTGAGGAAATTTTGGAAATCCTACATGTAAAGTTAGTAGACTTTGCCATGCTTTTTTACCTGAGATAGTATCTAAATTTATATAGCCTTGTTACAGGGAGGGAAAATTTTTATTTCAACAAATCAAAAACCATAGTCCAAATTACTGATAAAACTCACTATTGAATATGTCCTTTCCTTCCAAGACACTTGGCTTTGAGCACTCTTCTGTTAGGGATCCCTGCACCAAATAACATCTCATGGACTACATTGTGCTCAGATGTTTCTTTCCACCAACACCACACGCACTCACAGCAGTGGGAAGTGGCAATCCCAGAAGCAAAGAACAAATATGCAGAGTGTAAAACATTACGCCTGCCTCACTCAGCTTATGCTCTGATAGTAATACTACTCCTGTGAGCAGCCTTGATGTTTGCAACCAAACAATGTGCATATAAATAACAAGATTAGTTGGGGGCTTTTCCATGCACCTTGGCCTGTACCTGAGTGCAAAGAGTGATCTGGGATATGTAGTAAGAGAGCTCACAAAAAATTACCAGGAGAGTGGTCATGAATTTTTGTCTTAGGAGTCTCAATTCCTAATATTTTTGTTCTCAAATTGAGCTGTGATATCAGGATCACGGTACAAACATTTGTTAGGACCAAATGTAATAATTTATTAGTAGAAAGTCCGACTGCATTCCACTCCGTATGTGTTTTTATCTGATTGGGAGTGAGTTAATTAAGAAAAGGACTTAGTTAACATTTCAGTGGCAATAGAAACTTTAGGCAGTAATACTGCTGATGCAATTGTGACGTTCCAAAACAACGGGGTTGTTTGGAAGTTGTTTGGAGGTTTCACAACTCTCTGAAATTTCACTGAAAAATAGAATATCAGCAGACACTTTCTTTGCCCCACAAGGGGGAGTGTGTACAATTATTAATACTAATCACTGTACATTTGTTGACTAGAGTGGGAGGATTTCAGCTGATATCTGGAAGTTGTGGTAGCAAGTAAAATTAGTGCATAAAATACAATTGAATAATACTTCAACAAGCTTACAAAAAGTATGGGATTGGCTCACATCCTAGATAACAGATTTAAGAGCCTGGGCAAAATGAATTCTTTATGGGTTATTGATTTTTATAATAATCTTTGTCATACTGTTTGTATTTAACATTGTAACACTTCCTGTACTCAACCGTGCTTACACTTTAGAGGCTACAAATATTCTGCTCCCATATAATAAATAGCATGAATGTTAATAAAAACAAAGGTAGGACTGTTCTGGAGAGGGCCATTATATAATTAAGACTTAGCAATAGTAGATTGCATGAGCAGACAAAGCCTACAGATTGTGATACATGAACTATTACAACCATATTGCAGCTGCTGAAAAGATAACCACAGAACCCATTCAAACCAGCCTAAGAGGGGGTGAAACAGGAGAGAGAAACATTGTATCTTGCAGAAAAATATATCTTCCCTGATGAAACAGCAAACAAATCAAACCAAAAAGGTGTAAGACCTCAGATCTTAATATAACTATTGGTCCAAACTATTGCTTTAGGGACAGGAAGCTTGGATTGTAGCAGTACAACTACGCAGGGATTTCTGTGTTCAGGTTTCCTCTTTGGAGGCACACAGCGCAAGCTGTAGCACTATTAATAAAGTGAACTTTATTTAAAAAAAAGACTCTTCTTGGCCTCCTGACTCAGTGGGATCCTGGAGTGTAATCCTGTTATGGTAGCTGGCATGTAAAATTTCCATAACATCAGGCCAGTCTTGTGATATTTGATGGGCATGTAGACAGGTCAAGTGTCAAAAGGATTATGCACACACGAGTAGTGGAACTAAGAAAAGAGAACTCTTAAACTGCAGGTTTTTTTCCCCATGATATGTTCCTAAATGGAAAAATTTTACACTAAGGATAATTCCAAAGTATTTGAATTAAAGAATCTCCACTTTTCATTTAGCTTGCTAGTCATGCTCTAGGAAAGAAAACTTTCTAAATAGAAAAACAAGATCTATGTTTTCAGTCATATATTCAGGTGTGCTAGGTCCTGGTTATAGATTTAATCAATAACTTTGTAGCCCGGTCATTAGAAAGCCTGCATTTTCAACATGGGAAATTAGGCTTTCTCAGCTTGTTTTCTGTGTTTTAGTAATAAATTTCTTGTTTGGAGTTTAGAGGGAGGAAGGTTGAGGAGAGCGTTTGGGGGATTTTTTTTGGTTTGGTTTGGTTCTTTGGATTTTTTTGTTGTTTTCTTTTATTTTTTTTAATTACTGTTGTTGTTCTTTTGGAATTCACTAAATGAGTTTTCTTTGCAGTTATAGTTTACAGTGTTGGTATTTGAAGGTGATTAACTGAATCAAAATGTCCAATAGGACACCATGGTTTAGATACATGGTTTGAAATTCTAAATCTGAAAAAACTATTTTAAAATTGTGTGCCATTGTCATGCTGTATATCCAGGGATTTTTCTTTAATTAGAAAAAAATTTATGTGTGCTTAAGATAGATTCTCCTTACACAAGCACTTACACTCAAAGTTTGTTTAAAGAACTCGTGAAACTACATGTGTAGAAAATGCATCTGCACAAATACACGTGAAAGGCAAATTATTAGCATGCACTCTCTAATCCTCTATGTAGCTGTATTCAAGTAAGGATCAGATTTCCCTGGGCATTTCACAGCATAATTCTTATTTTCCCAGGCTTTGATTCTCCTGTGAACTTTAGGAGCTGCAGATTCTGTACCCAGGCTGACCCCTGATCTTGACCTGAGGTGTTATTCCCCACTAGAATGGTGGTGATGTGGGAAATCCTTAATTTATTAATTAGCACTTTCTTTCTAAATTGACTCATCATGACATTTCTCACATCCTTTAATGAGTGAATAACTGATGAAAAATTTTGCCCTAACACAAGCTGTGCTTCCCTCCCCTCCTTCCATGGAGAAACTTCCTTGAATTTATGACTTTTTAAGAACATAACAGACAGAGGGATGTCAACTGATGTGTATATACATCATGCATAACAGCAATAGTACATATGGAAACAATCTGAGGTGACAGGATATTTATCTTTTTCTATATCAGCAAGGTGTCTGAACATGATGCACTTAAAGTCTTGTACATATTCTCTACATGTGCACACACCTTCTATCTTTGCAAGCACAATTGTGAATTTTTCAGAGCTAGAAAAATTTTCTTCTGTTTCTCTGTTCGCACAAGTCCTGAAGTAGTACACAGATTCATGAAGTTTATCTCAGGGATGATGTCTACAGCTTGCTCTAGGCAGCGAGGGGGAGTGCTGAATGCAAGTTTCAGCATCTACTACTACTTTTCATGTCAGGGTAAAAACAAGGAGATGGGGAACTGGCTTCAACCTCCAGAGTTAGAGAAGGTTTAGTGAAGACATCACAGTAACCTTCCAGCATCTGAACAGAGCCTGCAAGGAAGCCAGAGGGAATTTCCTCAGGCACTGCAGTGACAGGGCAAGGAATAATAGCTCAGACTGAAAGAAGGAGAATTTAGGTTACATATATGGAAGAAGTTTTTTTATTATGAGGGTGATGAGGTACTGAAACAGGTTGCCCAGAGAATCTGGGGGTGGCTTATTTCTGGAAGTGTTAAGAGCCAGGTTGGCTTGGGCTCTGAGTAACCTGGTCTGGTGGAAATGTCCCTGACCATGACAGGGGGTTGGAACCTGGTTAACTCTAAAGTCCCTTTAAACCCAGGCCATTCTATGATTCTAAAGCCTGTATTCTACAGGAAGCACTTCATGTTCTCACACACTGCTTGAATTTTGCAGTTAACAGTCAACAAGCAGAATTTTACAGGCCATTAGTCTATAAGTGAATTATTGCCCCTGGGTGTTGTAGAAATGAAAAACATTATTTCATTTTAGAAATGCTCTTTTCTTTGCAATTAAAATTTCATTATGATATTTAGACACATCAGTGTAGAACATGTGCCTAGTAACTGAATCAGCATTAAAAGATTTTAATATTGCCTTTGGAACAGTTGGTCTCAGTATTTATGATCCACAAAATGAAAGAATTTAGACAAAGGATAGAAGCTACTCTTGTCCGTAGTAGTAAATGATTTTATTTAATTGTTAGTTTTATCAAAAAAGTATACCCAAGAGCCCTGAAGACTGTTTAAATCATATGTTGCAAAACTGATGTTACCCAGTTAAACTGTAAACATTTTAAAAAATCCTCAGAATGAATTCAGCTATTGTGAATCATTCATCTGTCTGCCATCCAGGGAGGCTAGAAAGGTTTCCCAACCTTTGGAGACTGTGTAAGGTACAGTTTATGTATTAAAATGGACAAAAGAGAAAAGCCACGCTGGAGCATAAGAACAAAGCACCACAAAAGCCAGAGCTTTCAAATTTAAAGAAGTAATGTAAAAGACGCTCTTGCTTTTGAATTTTCAGGGTTTCATCAGCATATATCTGAGCCATAATGCTATTAAATGCAGGTTTTTGTCTACATCAGCTTTCTGATTGAAACAAGATAAAAAGCTGTTTGAATTCATTGTTCAGGTGTATTTGTAGAGCAAAAAGCTGTCCCACACAAGTGTCAAGCCAGATTTTTTTTTCCTTCTATTTTATTCATGAGACACAGGGATTGTGATTCCTTTTACATTTAAGACATAGAGAAAAACTTTTGCATTTAAAAATGACATTGTGGATATATCTCTTTCCTAGCAGCTACTTAATAGCATGTTCCTTAGCTTTCTTTCATAATATAAAGTTCCTTCTAGAAAGACTGTTAAAGACAAGTACAATAGAACTATTATCACCATTAAAATTATATGATAAATGCTATTATGTAAGCATATAAACAGAAAAGTCTCTAAAGAGATCAATCCTTAACACATCAGTTGAGCCTTATCCAGCAAGTAATTTCTTCTTGTTGCATATGTCAATGTTGAAGAGCTATTAAAAGCAATGAATATTAGTTTGGGAATCTCCCCTTTAAATCCAGTTGCTTCAGTGTCATTTCACACTGCCTCACAAACTGGACAAACATTGTCTATATTTCCCTTCTTCAAAACACAGTCTGCAAAATATTGACTTCCTTTTTCTTTTCTTTTGCCCTTCGATTTCAGTGTTTAAAGCATTTGCCTGAAGCTTCTTTTCAGCTTCCATTCAACATATCTCTTCCCATATCCATTGCAAAACACTAACAGCTTATCCAAAAGCTTGTGCTACACTACAGTATGTACACCACACTTTCTCTGCTTGTGCAGAAATATCAAGATTCCTTAAACTTATACTGTTAGCGCTTTCTGATTATTTTTTAATTTATTTCCCTCTACTCTCCTTCAACTTCTCTAATCAATTTTTTTTCTGTGTAGGTTCTTGTGAATTGTAAGGTTTCAGGTTCATGATTTTTCCTTAATAACCTTTGTGAGAAATTTCATGTCCACATGTGTATTGCTTCCTGAATCTCAGTCAGTAACTTAATGCTATGTTCTGACCTCTGTCTCATTTCTTCAGTCGTAGATCTCCTGTATCTTGATGTTAGTCCTGTGTTACTGACTGCCAGACTAAACTTATCAAAGGTAAAAAAAAATGCACATATCTCTCTGGAGCTGTTCAGCTCTTTATTTGTTCTGATTTCCTCTTACACTGGGAAATAATGTGTGATTCAGGGGTATGACGAGGTTGTGAATTGGTTTTGTGGCTTTTAGTTTATTTTTCAAGCAGTGTCATGGGCTACTTGACAACTGTGAAGGCCACTTCCCATCTCTTGTCTAAACACAGTTATATTTCCCAAGTAATCTACCTATTTTAAAATCCCTGGCAAAATCAAACCATGTACTTATTTAGCTATAACCTTACAACATAAATGAACACTCCCCACCCCCAAATGCACACAATACACTAGGTGAAAAAATACATTTTTATTCTTGCTTTACCCTGTTTCACCCTAGAAACAGGAGTTGGAACCCAGTGAAAGTCTTTTACACTTAATGTTCAGTGAGGTACATTAAACTACAGCCCTATAAGAGCAATGTGGACTTTTGATACAGGAAAGCTCAAGAGCAACCACATGATAGAGAAGGCTTACGCTGGTTTTGGTATCATGCTATCTTGTTTTCTTTTAATAAAGGGAACTGTTGGCACTCTGAAATGTCGTGAGATTTGTTTAAAACTTAAAATAGATTCTAACAAGTTACCTTCTGAAGACCTAGCGTGTAGAAGTAAACATGGCGCTCCTTTAGAATGAGCTGTGTCTGCAGATCCTTACCATTTCTCCAATGGACTTCCAGTTGCTAGAGGGTGGTGACTTTAAAACACTGTATCCAATGCTTCTGGATAAGAGACAATCTTCTGGATTAACAAAAAAATAGAAACAAATACACAGGGAATCCCTAAAGTGAGAAGAAAAAAGCCTTTTTCATTATTTTTCCTGCTGATTCCTGGTTTAGGGGATTAGAATGGTAATTGCTAAACAGAGAGCAGGAAATACTATTCAGCAGAGGAGTACCTCATAACCAATGCTTTTATTCCTGAATGGTTTGTTCTGTGGTGGACTAAATTCAGCTTAATTTGCTTTGATTTCGGTTCCTTTGTGTTACCAATACAATCACATTAAAAATCTCTCAGCTTGAATTCCTTAGGAGAATAGTCAATTCTCAACTCCCAAACTCCCTGTGCTCTTCCTTTGTAACTTTGTTGAACAGAGAGAGAAACTCTTCTTGCATACACACCCTCCCCACCCTGCCCCCACCCTCCTCACCCCGCCCCCATCCTCAAGTAACAAGAAATTACGGTTTAAGGCCTTAGAAATTCTAGAGGAAGATATTATAAGGAGCCTTATTTTGGTACCACTTGCATTTATCCAAGCCTTTACAACAGAGGGAAAAGCATACATATGAAAAGTATTGAACATGACCTACTTGTGTAGGTCCTAAGCTATCAATTATATCACTAAGTATCTTCTTGCTAAAAACTAGCATCAGCAGTAAGGGAGAAAAATGTAATATGTAGACTGACAAGAGACAGAGTGTCCTATATTACACAGAATCCCAGAATGGGTCAGGTTGGAAAGAACCACATGGGTCATTTGTTCGAGCAGGGTCATCCCACAGCGTATAGCACAGGATTATGTCCAAATAGTTCTGGAATATCTCCAGTGAGGGAGACTCCACACCCTCTCTAGGCGACCTGTTCCAGTGCTCAATCACCACCCAATAAAGAAGTTCTTCCTCACGTTCAGATGAAACTTCCTGTGCATCAGTTTCTACCTCTTGCTTCTTATCTGATTCCCATGGAGCGCATCCTCCATTCCCCATGGCTCCTGCACTGTTCAAGCAGCAGGCAGAGGAACTGGGGGGTGAAGGAGTAAAGTTGAGCCTGGGAAGGAGAGTGAGAGATATTTTGTCTTTGTTTCTTGCTATGCAACTCTGCATTTTAATTGATCTGCTGGTTTTCCCTAAACTGAGCCAGTTTTGCATGAGGAGGTAATTGAAAAATGCTCCCTGTCTTTGTCTTGGTCCATGAGCTCTTCCAGGTGGTGTTGTGCCCCTCCTTCCCTGTTGAGAAGGAGGATTTGTGAGAGTGGCTGTGTGGAGGTTTGACAGCTAGTCAAGGTCAACCCACCCCAGTAAGAAAGCTTTGCTCAGTGAAATTGGGGGATTTCAACATAAAGGCTACATCAGTAGCCATGAAAGAGGCGTAACTAGGACAGCTGTTCTAATAAATTAAACTTTTCCCTGGGCGCTTTCACAGTCCTTTTTTCTTAATATGTCAGTCACACCTTCCAGATGTGTCTCTTTTAGCTCTCCTTCCCCTGGGATAAAGGACAAACAGTACAGCAGCAGTATTATGTTGCTCCCTGTGTAGCTGTAAATGTCCTCAACAGCCTGGGGGAAGAAGAGAGGGGCTTGTGTAAGAAAACAGAATAACTTCCAGAACTTTAGTTCACATTATTAGGCCTGATACTTGAATATCATCAGAAGCACTCAACTGGCTGAATACATACAGGGACGGTACTCTGTATGATTTTTAAAATAACTTTATGAAAACTGACTGGGGTGTTTTTTGAGAAGGTGGTAGCATTTGTTTGGTTTTTAACTTGGATGTAATGCTGAGGGTGTGAGACCAAAACCAGATTTTCTTCATTATGATTGTCACCAACCTTCTCTCAAGAATTACACTGTCTTCAGTACATGTACTGCCGCCTGTGAGCTTGAGGCAATTCCCTTTAAAGGTCTTTTTTCTTTTTTCCTTTCACTTCTGTTTATCTAATAAGGTTGCGGTTAGATCATGATGTTCCAAAAATATGTAACAGCTATACCTGTCACTGGGCTGGTCTTTATCTGCTGGCTCCCTTGTCTGCCAGCCTGCTGAGCTATCGAGCAAGCTTCCACTATGAAGATTCTGAAATGATACACTTCTGACAATAGAAGAACACTTTATTCCCATTACATGTAGCCTTAAGTATACACATTACTCATACCAATACTGTCATTTATTGACAGTGCTGAACTGTCAGTGATCTAGTTAGCACAGTTTGGTGCTGCAGCTTCAGTTGCTAGACAGAATGACATTTTGCTCAAAGAGCTTGTTATTACATTTTGATTTTATACAGGGGATTAAAGCCAAAACACAGGCTGGTTTACAAGGGAAAAAGAAATACAGCCAGGAATGGCTTACTGTTTGCACAACGTCTCACGGAATTCGGATATAAATCTCAGCTTGAAACAAACTGGGGAATTGAATTCTGTGGGTTGGAGGTTTTGTTCTTTTAGATAGGCTTATATCTATAAATGTGAAACTGTTGAATACTGATGAACTTGAAAGTAATAGAAATATTAGCTTTAAATTACATCATTTAAGAGCCCTGTGCTAGAATGGAATACAAGAGATTCATAAGAAGAACCTTTCTTCTGAATTCAGTGAATTCTGTAGAGCTTTGTAAAAAACTATGAAGAATCAGTATGAACAAATTACAAAAAGGAATGTGCAAATATGTGTTTAACAGGGGTTACGACTGGCTTGTGTTGGTAGCGGAGAGTACCATTTCCAGGACAGCAATTCCAGGATGGTGTTCCTGGTAGTGAAATGTAGAAATGTTCTCTGCATTAAGGTAAGAAAATCTTCACCTTGGTAGGACCACACTATAGATGATTTGCCAGCTGTAAGGAAACTCACAAAATGTGGTTGAGGACCTGACAGCTGCCATCTCTTTTTTTCCTTTTCTTTCTGTTATACGTGTAGACCTGGCCAGATCATTCGGACCATTCCAGTGCATTTGTTTGTGCTTGTAAGTGCAGAAGGCCATCTTGATTAAAGATACAAACACAAGAAACTCTTCCCCTTTACAAGGCCCTGCACTAAATTTTTGCTGTTCCAAACTTTTAGTATCTTGATGCTCCAGAAAGGCATGTTTGCCAACTGACTTTAAGAGAATACATAAACTTTAGAAATTGTAAGAAAATCTTACATGACTTTTAATGTACTTTTTAAGGTTTTTTTGGCCAGCTTGTGATTAGATTAAGGCAACAAGTAAATATGTTCAGTGTGTAGGATTCTAGCCTTACAATAATTTACTCATGTATTGTTTTTAATGCATATTTAATAAAAAGTGGGAGGGATGCCTTCTAAAATAAATTCTGACCTAAAACCCAGTGATGTTACACTACATTAATTTGACACCTGTGCTGAGTCTAGATAATTTGATTTGTACTGTATACTTTTACTAGTGGCCTATATAGCATCCGTTATTTCCCATCTCAGAAGTTCAAAAATTTTTAGGTAAGATTTCCAAAGGTGCACTTGTTTTTTAAAAGCAGTGGTCATTTTGTTAATTGTCTGGTTTCAGAGTCTTTAGAATATCCTTGGATTGTGATTTTGTCACATTCGGAACACCACTAGTTAGCAAAACGCAATGGGTTTTTTTTGGTCTAAAATAAAAGCACTTAAAGGAAACTGAAATGTTGGAAGTCAAATTGCACTTTCATGTAGGAGGGTAAAACAGAGATGATTCTAAGTGCTATAGAAGAGTCACTTTGAGCCTCTTGTTGCATTACTGAAACTTGTGGCTTAGCCATGAACAGAAGTTAAACAAAATCCTGTTTAAATGCAATTGTAATCACTTTTTAAATTTGAAAAAATCTGCATTTAGATCTCTTTTCTTATCCTACCTTTTCAATAAATTCAGGCAAGTTGGAATAGTACAGCCTTTCTTTTCCAGGATGCTCCTGATTTCTGCTGAATGGTGCACATCCAAGACTTTTCGTGACTGGTGGGAAGGGACCTGAACACACACACACAGTTCTCTCACATGTTGACATATTTGAACAAGAAGAAGTTCCCATGTTTGTCGTAGCAGATCATAAAGGCTGAATATACTTGCTGTCCTTTTCACTGCACTTCAAAAAATTACACAAGTGCAAGGGGCAAAGGACTTACAAGGATTTACATAAGTGCAGTGAGAAGCCTGCTTAGTCTAATAAATATATCTTCCTGTCAGACCACCCTCTTTTGTACACGTCCTATTTTTCCAGTGTGGATACACATATAATTTAGGAGCAGGCACATCAAGTAGGATGCTGAATTGGTGTTGTCTCAGCCTGTTCTTTGTACCACTTGTGCAGGCGTCTGTCTTCCAGACGCTGCCTTTTCAGCACAGGAGAAAGAGTCTCTCACAACAGACAGCACTCCTATAGCTGTGCAAGGGTGGGAGTACATAGAATTTAAATCTTATTTTAGGGATACTGTCTTAGGTCTCCACTACCTTTAACCATAATTTCTTTTTCTATAGTGAAGCAGCAAATTTGATCTTTCTCTTCTCAAAACTGCCTGTTCTCCACTATCAATAATATACATTGAAAATAATAGTAAAAAAACCACAAACAAACAAAAGTACTCTCTGAAAATCCATGAGAACTTTGTGAGAAACTAGATAGAAAAACTGAATAAGGAAGGGGAGAGAAATAAATTAGGGAATTGGACAAGGTAGCAATCAACAAATTTTAAGCTCTACTCAGGTCATGTTATTTAATATTGCTTTTACTCTATTTCCATGCAGATAGTGCTCACCGTGTACCATCAGAACCTTTAAAGCTCCAAGAAATGTAAAGATATTAAGAAGTACAATAGATTATTTTTGACAGGTTGCAACATCATAATGCCCTTGGACATCACACGCTTCTGTTCCTTCCAGTTTTATAGTGTGTTGAGGGATTTGTGCAAACTGGATCTTTCTTACAGAGCTCCAGAACATCTGATAGCAAACCCCTCATATTCTTCCTAAGTCTCTTTTCTGTGCTAGAGTAGGTTTTGTGGTTTGGAAAGCATTTTCTAATGGCATAGCCAACTTTTATGGGAATGTTTCCTGGCATCCATTTCCATCAAGCTGTCCCTTTAAACATGTCAAAGTTAAGAAATTGCAGCCATGAATTAGCCATCTGGTAGCTGATGATTCATCTCTGTCCCTTAGAGATAGCAATTTTTCTTTGTTCTTCCTTAAAGACTGGGTTTGCATGTGCTCACAAGAGAATAAACTTCCAGGGGATTCATTGAGTTCAGGACTATTGTCTTCCTCACCACACTCTCCTGGGGAAGCACTGGTAATGACAGGAGTTTCTAGGGCCAAATCATTTCTATGTGAGAGAAAAACCACTGTGGGTTTTGGGAGCCACAGATTTCAAAGCACTCGGGGTCATCCCCTTGGTGTTGAATTGCACTAAAGAGAGCTGCAAAGATTTCCCCTACCTGCCTGTACACACCTTCAAACAACCTGCTGGTCAGTGATGCTAATTCTTCCATTATTTCTCAGCATTCTTTAATGAGTAGGGGGGAAATTTGAGATATTGGTTGAAGGGGCTTCACTTACTCTCTTGCCGTGTCCTGCCTGTTAGAAAATTAAGTACAAATAAGGGAGGACTGGTAAAAGATCATTTATCAATTTCTACAAGTCTTTAGTTTATGGAGAAATGACCCCTTGTTATTTTAGTACTATTAACACCCTTAAAAAATAAAAAATTAAAAATAACATAAATATTCTATTTCTGCATTTACAGAAGAATGTGATATTTGTATACTAAAAGGTGATAACTACTGAAGTTATAATTAGAATGGGAAGAGGGAGGAAATGGTATAGTAATTAAGGTTGAGCTGTCCTTTAAATTCATCTCCATAACATTTAAATGCATTCATTAACTCAATGCATAATTGGGAGGCATGCCATTAATGCAACAGTTCTGAATGTTTATCAAATTACTTCCAATCATCAGTGTATCTTGATGACACCTGGCAATCCAGTGTATGGACATCGATAAAATACTAATTATGAAATACTAATTGTAATCACTCTGTAAGGTCTAAAAAGAAGCATTGCTGTTTAAATTAAATTAACTTAATTTTATTGACTTAATTATTGAAGGATGAGCTGTTCCAAGCTGTAAAAGTCTGAACTGACATTTCAAATTACTTCCATACTTATAATTAATGCCAATTCTTCTAAAAGCAAAGACCACAAACAAATAGATACCAGAGATAATAGGTCATGCAAATTAGCACATGCTTCCTCACCGACTGCTGAAAAACAGTTTATTTGAAAATGGTTATACAATATTTTTTTTTATTTTTAGTAGCGATAAAAACCCACAGAATATCTATAATCTTAAACTATTTGTTAAGTAAGCCTTCTCTGTTTGTCATGTAGTTAGATGAACTGCAATTGTGATAGGAAGTGTTTGTTAAAAGCTCAGCAAAATATGTACGTAACTCAGAACTCAATCTGCATTTTTGTTTTTTTTGCAATCTCATTTCCCTATGTCTGGGCTCACAGCTAACCTGAAGGCAATGTACCTGATCATTGCTCTTTTTGTTCACAAAGTCTATATTGCATTAATAATATAATGAACAATCTCTGTTGATAGAAAATCTTGGTATCCAAAGCTTACAGTTTATTTAAATAATCC
This sequence comes from Irena cyanogastra, assembly GCA_013397155.1. Lineage (NCBI taxonomy): Eukaryota > Metazoa > Chordata > Aves > Passeriformes > Irenidae > Irena > Irena cyanogastra. The sequence goes on along the minus strand of VWZV01015309.1, from coordinate 54,201 downwards.
TAGATTTTCTTTCCACTGTGTTAGGAAGTACTTAACCCATGTTTGGCTTTCACTTGTAATAATGGATTAATTCAGTATAAGCATGCTATAAATTTTATCAGGAGTTATTCACAATGAAATTATTAGTTTGTAAAATGATTATGCAGACAGATACAGTTTTATATTCAGAGGTTTGTTTCGTGTCATACAGCAAAGGGTAAAAAGGCAATTTGGAAGGAAAAGGGTCATGCTGCTTTTGGCTGGGGTAGGGTTAATCTTCTTCACAGTATCTGTGTTTTGGATTTGTGCTGGAAACACTGTTGATAACACAGGGATATTTTAGATAAAGGTGAGCATCACTTTCACATCACCCCACCAGCAATTTGGCTAGGGGTGTGCAAGATGCTGGGAGGGGGCACAGCTGACCCCAAGTGATCAGAGGGATATTCCGTGCTATGAGGCACCATGGTCAGTATATATGGCTGAGGGGAGAAGAATGATGAAGAGGAGAGTGATGGCACACTTGGAGTGATGGTGTTTGTCTTCCCAAGACTCCATTCCATGTGATGGACCCCTGCTCTCCTGGGGATGATGAACATGAGGAGCAGTGGATGAATTCCTTGTTTTGCTTTGATTTGTGAAGCACTGGATTTCCTATTAAACTTCATATCAATCTACAAGTTTTCTACCTTTTGCCCCTCTGATTCTCTCCCCCATCACAGTGTGGGCAATAGCTGAATGGCTCTGTGGGATTTAGTTGTTGGCTGTGGTTAAACCATTACAGGTAGTTATGGGAAGCACTGCTTTGCAGATGTGTTGGAGCTGTGTCAAGGTTTTGGTGCCCCACAGAATTTAAGGAATGTTTGCTCTCTGCAGGGTATTTAAAAAGCGTGTTGATGGATTTCTTTCTGCTGCCACAAATACTGCATCAATGCATACAAAAATAGTCTGTTTTTCAGGTCAGTTCTTTAGCACATAATGGAAAGCTAAGGTTTTTTGCAAAAGACAAACTAGCTGAGACAGATGGGGTAGAGCTAAGACACCTTAGGCATGCAAAAATCTTGGATATGTTAGAATGTGTGCTGAGATTCACTGAAACTGTATCTGTTCTGTAGTATTTCAGAAGTTAGTGTATAACTTGAATTGGATATCTCCAAATAGTCTCAGACATCCTTAAATCTGTAAAAAATGCATTTCAATTTCTCAAGATTTTCACCTATAAATATTAATAATTAATTGAAATGGATGTGATTGAGTTTCCATTCAATGACATCATTGAAGTAATGAGGTGAAATTATGTTACAGGAATATTTTCTAGGTGCATTAAAATGTGAAAGCAAAGTCCTTTTTAACTCTTGATATACTTTGATTTGCAGAGGATGACTTTGAAATCTGAAAGACCTTCAGTTCAAAGCCCCTAGTAAAATATCAAAAGCATCAAAATCCTGTATTTTTCAAGGGAAATTAGTTAATTATATTTATTGTAAAAGCTATTCTCATATGAGCATAGTCTTATGCAGAACCAGAGGTGCATAGGTTCAAGCAAGCAGAATTAAATTTTTACAGCCTTCTAATGAAATTAGAAGCTGCTTTCAGACAGGATCAAAAAGTTAGGTCAATATCTGTTGAACTCAGCAGACTCAGCAAAGATTTACTTCACAAGTATAATACCTGAAAGGAAACTGCAAAATACACAAGAATCACAACTGCAGAATTGTTATTCCTGCCTTATTATTGGTGGTAGTTTATCAGAGTTGATTAGAAATTTTGCTGTTCTAAGTTTACAGGAAATTTCTTGGGCCAATATCCTCTGAGGTGTTGGCCTTTAGATTTCCCTGTCACTATATCATAATTATGTAATACATCATTATTTCTGTAAAGATGTAGCAGTGTTTACTGCATATTTATTTAACATTGTTTTCACAACCTAACATCCTTTTTACAAGTAGTTATTGAATAGCAGTGTGAATAAATTGTGCTTATTTCCTTCCCTGTGAAAAGCATACTGCCCTGATATGCAACATTTCTGTTGGATTATTTGCATTCCAAGACATAGTATTGGTTAAGACTGGAACGTTTCATCTTCTGGGATCTAATCTCAGAATCTTAAAATCTGTCTTTTCTTCTCTTTTTTTCTCCTTTTTCTTTTGTTTCTTTTTCAGTTGTTTCATTCATTTATTTTTGTAGTAGTATTTTTAAACTGCCATTGAGCTGTTCCAACACTTTGGTGGAATGTCTGATACTGGGCTGTTTGGCTCTTCTTGTTTTCTAGATGTGTAGAACAATTATTTCCCTCTGTCAGCACAGGCATCTCTGTACTTGTCTTCAGCTGAAATCTGAGAAATCTTCTCTGGAGAAATACTTCTCCCAATGAGAGATTTTGCAATTTTGTTACACTCTAATAAATGGATTTTAGTTTTTAAATTGTGTCAGAAAGCACTCCACCCAGGCTGCTATCACCTAAAATGCAGGTGGAGTTTCTACTCCATCTTCCAGATTATCACTGACAAACACTGGACATGTTCAAGGTCTCCACTAGGGCCTTCTATCAGACTGGCTGCAAAATGTGTGCAGATATTTTATCACAGAATGGCTTAGGTTGGAGGGGCCTTAAAGATCATTGAGTTCCAACCTCTAGACCAGGTTGCTTAGACCACTACCCAACCTGGCCTTGGGCACTTCCAGAGATGGGGCAGCCACAGCTTCTCTGGGAAACCTGTGCCAGTGCCTCGTCATCCTCACAGTAAAGAATTTCTCCCTAATATCTTGTCTAAACCCGCTCTCTATCAGTTTGAAGCCATTCCCCCCTGTCCTGTCACTCCAGGCCCTTGTAAACAGTCCCTCTCCATCTTTCCTGTGGGCTCCCTTCAGGTACTGGAAGGCCACTGATTTCTACAGGGAAAACTGACACAATGTAGCACATGTAAATGACATTATATTAATCAAGTGGAAATAGGGAAGACAGGTGCAGTCATGTAGAAAGCAACACCACCTAAAAAGAACTTGGGGCTATCACAAAACTGCAAGCTACTTAGTTTGGGGTGGGGCTGGTGTTGGAAGTAAGAAGACATTTGGCCATATGGCCAGAAATGCTCAGAGAGATATGGTGTAACACAGTGGGAGCGGGGGAAGAGAAGGGATGTGTCTTTGATATGTACTTGAAATTTTGGATAGACCAAGATCTAAGGGACCTAGCAAAAACATGAGAATGAAAATAATGTCTTTAGGTGTCTATTGATATCTTTGCAAGATCATAGTCCTTGGTAAGGACATTTTAGTGAACTTGTATGGCAATTCCCCAGCTTTGTACCCCTATGAAGCCTATTTCTCCACCATACCTCTATGTCGATTACTATGCATTCTCTACTGTCAGAGATGCACTAACACTGATATATCATAGCCTAGAGGAAAATCATAAGTGGAAGGTTTTCAGAAGCAGCTGATTTTGCTAATGAAAAATTGAGACTTAGTGCTCAGTGACTTCTGAATACAAGGTTAATTTATCTTAGTCCTTTTATTTTGTCCAATTTCGTTTGTCTTAGCATCCTTATTTAATGAAATCTTTTACTGAACATTTGGATAGAGAAAAGGCCCATTTTGCCATAGCCAAAGTAGCTCTTAAACCACAGTAGAGTATATTTGGAAAACTGAGAGGGAAATAGAAACCTAAATTGACCTGTGGATATGCTGAGCAATGTCTCCCTTGCAGCATTAAAGCTTACTGTATTTTATACAGGGTGGCATATTGTACTGTACATGAGCTGCAGAGATCTTGTCATGATAGACTTTTCCTCTTAAAACACCAGACAGTTTCAAACACTTTCTCTTTAATCCTCTATGACAGCATGTGAAAATTTTTTAATGAAACTTCATTCTCCTGTTGCAAAAATTACTGTTTTAGAAAACAGTGGAGGTATTAATGGTATTAGATGCATAAACTGTCAGTCAGAAGAAGAAAAGGCAAAACAAGCCAAACTTTGGATTGACACACTATAAACAAAAAAGGCTTTTCAAATTTCATAGCAGTGAGAGGCACTCATGCAAGATTACATCTTGAAAAACAGGAAGCTGAAGACTTACACCTACAGTAATTATTCCTTGCCTAGTGGAAATGTGGTGTCTAAAGAACAGGGTGGGAGTTTCAGAATTCATCATTTCTCTAGTTCCAGGTTATCAACCACGCTTCTGGTCAAAAGCCTGTGGAGGGAGCTCTTGCTTTCAGAAAGCAGAGTTCACTGTGGGCTGAAGGATATCACTGGGTGCTGGCAATACTAGGGGCTGTGATGTTTGTAAAAATATTTCTTTACCATAATCTGCAGCAAAGCTATTTTCTTGGGCCTGCTTTTTCATACTCCCTGTCCTTCTCCCTTATCAGTTGCCTATCTCCCCACAGCAAGGCTCTTCCTTTCTCCTTCTTAGGCATAAACTGGGAGGTTGAGCACTGAGGCTGATTGAACACTATTCTGACTAAACCAGGAGGCTTTTGGCCTTGGCTGTTAGCAGGATCCAACTTTATGTTCTTAGGAAACTTGATGAAATTTAAAAGCTTGTTATTGCACCTATTTCAGTTTCCATGGGAACACTGATAAAACATTTCACTTCTTCTGTAATCTCTTCTCATTATCTTCCAGAACATAAGTCATCTGCTACCTAATTTTCTGGGCACTTATGTCAAGTAATTTTTCTTTCTTTCTTTCTTTCTTTTCTTTCTTTCTTTCTTTCTTTTTTCTTTCTTTCTTTCTTTCTTTCTTTCTTTCTTTCTTTCTTTCTTTCTTTCTTTCTTTCTTTCTTTCTTTCTTTCTTTCTTTCTTTCTTTCTTTCTTTCTTTCTTTCTTTCTTTCTTTCTTTCTTTCTTTCTTTCTTTCTTTCTTTCTNTCCTTCCTCCTTTCCTTCCTTCCTTCCTTTCTTTCCGTCTTTCTTTCTGTCTTTCTCTTTTTTTATATCAGATAAAATTTTGGAGCTGCATGTATGCCACTCCTACAGTCTCTACCACAACTGAATTTGTATATCACTAGTAAGAGCAACCCTGAACAGAAATCCTGGTTTGTGGGTAGAAATGGTGAGATAAGGAAAGGTAGGATATGATTACAAACTAGAATTATAGAATCATTTAGGCTGGAAAATATCTTTGATAGGTTTAATATGTTGGTATTCCTCCTGCACTGGACTGAGAACCACTTCCATCAGAGATGTGATATAAGCAACTGAAAGGAAGGGGTTTTCACCCTTTCAAAGAACAGAGAAGTGGCATCAAGGTCACCTATATCTTGTCATGGTATGCCCTGGAATCCTATGAGATCTCCAAGATCCCAAGAATTATAATGCGGTATGAAATGTCACTCAATTCTGTGTCAGTTTTGTTAAATATGACCACAAAAGTTTTGCAGTGACAGACAGTCTTGTATTGTAGAAACTGCTCATCTTAATAAATTGTTTTTAGGCAAGCATCTGAGAACCTTGATGCATTGGTGTTTTTCTGAGAGTAGCACTGAACCAAGGAATTGACAAAAATGAGAATTAGAATTTCTGAAAATATATTGAGGGCTAAAGTAACCTTTATGTTGCTCTACTTTTATTTTTACATGAGAATTTTTTCTGAGTTGTAACCATCCAAACCCAGCTTTGGCTCTCCAGAGGTAGTTGGCAACAGAGGGAGAAACCCCAAATGGATGTATTTGGTCTGTATGGTGTATTGGCTGTGGCTGAGACCACAGGAGACCTCACAGGTCTGTGCTTTGCATTGGTATCTAGAAAGATTTGGGGAACACACCCGTGTGTGGAGAGAACCACACTGTCCTGCTGGGCAGTGCTCCCACAGCACCAGGGCCATCTCTCCAATAGACCAGCAAGGCTACCCTCCCCCAGTAAGGGAGGAGTGAGATCTTGGGAAGGCTCACAGCCAGGACAGATGACCCAAGCTGACCAAAGGGATATTCCATACCATACAGCAATTGCTCAGATATAAAAGCTAAAAGAGAGGAGAAAGAGGGAGGACAAACATTATTATGATATTTGTCTTCCAGAGAAACCACTATCTGTGCTGAAGCCCTGCTTCCTGGAAACTACCTGGACATTGCTGATGGGAATCACAGAATAAAATCTTCTGTATTCATTTTCTTCCACATTCAGCCTTTTCTTTGTCTTGTAAAATTGCTTTTGTTTTGTTCCATGAGGTTATTTCCACCTTATTTTCTCCCCTCCTGTCCAGTGGAGGAAGGGAGTCATGGAGTATCTTGGCAAGTAATTGGCATCTAGGCAAGGTCAGTCCCCCACAGTCCTGTTTCGGCATCATCCAACATCTGGCTTTAGAAATTCAAACAAAGATAGTAGCTGGGAAATGTAATCAGCAAAATACAGACTGAACAATATTAGAGAACGAAAAGATCCAAGAGAATTTTCAGTTGTCATAATTGTGGCAAAAAGGATGAGTGTCAGATTGTGTATAAATTGTCCACTTTTGTTTGGTGTTGTGACCATGATTTTGGAGCAGAGAACTATTTTTTGTTGGTATGAGTGAAATTTTGAAGACTACATGAGGGCTGTGGATTTTAAAGATTATTCTTAAATGCATAATTCCCAGATAATGGGGATGGATGGTTTATATGGCTAAGTTTTGGTAGTGGGGGCTACAGGGGTGGCTTCTGTGAGAAGGTGCCAGAAGGTTCCTCCATGTCCAAGAGAACCATTGGCTCCAAAGGGGACCAGCCCCCAGCCAAGGCCAAGAGCAATGGTGGTAGTATCTCAGGAATAACATTATTTAAGAAGAGGGAGAAAGTTACTGCCCAAAGGCAATAAAATTCTCTAATAAAAGTATTTCCCCTAGCATCTCTTAAAGAGCTATAGCCTGTGAGAAGGACCCACACTGGTGAACTTTGTGAAAGACTGCATGTCACGTTAAAGAAAACATGCTGGAGCAGGGGAAGAGCACCAGAGCAACAGAGGTGAAGCGTTATTAAATGATCACAGATCCCATTTTCCACCTTCCTTTGTCACTTGTGAGGAAGGAGGGCAAAGACTCAGAGGTGCCATTGACCTTGGAAGAATGGGTTGGGGAGAAGGTGGTTTTAGCTTCGAATTTATTTCCCACTGTCCTACTCTCTTATTAGTTGGCAGTACATTGAATTAATCTCCCCTAAGTTGGGTCTGTTTTGCCCATTACAGTAACTGGTAAGTGATTTCCCTGTCCTTACCTCAGCCTTCAAGCATTTCCACTGTATTATCTTCCTCTGCCCTGCTGAGGAAAGGAGAGTGATAGAGCATTTGGTGGGCACCTGGTGGGCACTCAGGGTCAGCCCTTGACAGTGAGCCAGTAATTGATGTATTGGGAGTGGACACTGGCCTGCTGAACCATAAAGAACTGCCAAAAGCTCAGAGATCTCTTTTCTGTGTTAGGCCTAACATCCTGTAGCATGATTGTTCTGAGCACATAGACAAAGCATTCAGAGTTTGAATGATATGATCCTTATCATATATATAGTGTATTGATGTCTTAATTTTATCAGTAGTTAATTATCAATTGAACAACCTAATTTCCATCTGACTTTCCCACAACATATGGCTATAGTCATCTTGGCTATCTGCTACCCATCTACCCTAGGCAGTGTTGAATAAAAGAGCTGCCTAAGGAACTGCTAAAGAACTCGGGGCCCTGCCAGACCCCACTCCAGGTGCTATCTTGCCAAAAGCTTCCTGATGGTGTCTGGAAAAAGGATATTTTATCCAGCTCCTCCCTATAGTGCAGGTATCTGGAATGCTGTCAGAGTAAAATAAGAGGAAAAAAAGAGGATCTAAGTCTGTTTGAGGTTCTTGCATTTGCCCCATTGAATACACTCTGGAGAATGCACTTTTTTCATATTTGCTGTCCTAGTCTTTTTTACTGCAGTGGCTGTTGTTCTGCCAGAGTATATTTATCTTGTCCCAGTGCACACTACATATTTAAGTAGGTGTCTCTTGGAAGGTGCAAAGGCAAGGGGTCCACAATCAGCTTTATCCAGTCAGCTCCAGAGCAGAAGGGTTACATAAAAAAATATTGGAATAATATAGGCAATGCAGGAAAGTAGCTGGAAGGTTGCCAGCCTAATACAAAGGCTGTGCATGAACCTTACTCATACCGAAATGATAGAAAGAATTTTATTCATTTTAAAGGCTCATTTGAGAATTTGCACCAGCTGGCCAGTTAGCTCTAAGTAGCCACTGTGCTATATGATCACAGGGTAATACCATTTGGAAGAAAACCCCCAAATCTGACAACAAATTAAATCTCTGCCTAAAGAAGATCTTAAATATCTCTGACCTTACAAAGCTTGCCTTGACTGTTTAAGGGAAATATTGATAAAGTAAATATAAAATAGGACATGTATTTTTTTGATTAATAATAATGTTCTACTCTGAAACCATCTCTGAAAATTTAAAAGACTGTTTTTCTACTCCTGTCCTCATTTATTTTTCTTCTTGTCATTAATCTTCAACAATTGTTTCTATTATCTTTTAAAAGATTATTAATGCAAATCTCTGTGGTATGGCATTGCAGTTGTCTTCAATCAAATGTATAACTGATATATATTTATTTGGGTCTTTTTTGCCTTCCTATACATAAATGTATAACTACCATATTGTCTGCTATTCTTTCTGCTTTCTTATTTTCTTCTCTTTTTTTTCCTGTTTATAACTCTCAATGTGCACAAGTCCATGCAATTCACCCCTTGTCCCTTTCTTTAAAATCATTAGTGCTAGCAAATGCAGTATTCCCTTCCTAGTAGTCTCCTCTGGCAGGAATTCCTAAAGCACTTTTAGGCAATATTCCTATGCTCATCTACCTTCAAAAGGTCAGTTTAGTTTTGGTCTGAGGACATCCATTTCTCTCTATTGATTACTTACAAAAATTAGTAATATTAATAGTAAAACCCCTACCTTTTACCTTAAAGTGTTTATAAGGTGTATTTAATTGCAAAAGTTGAGTGTCACAAAAAGAGCTGTGATTTCTACTACATGGATACAGAGCCAAAGGATTATGCTCTTGTCTCACTCCATAACATTCTACAAGTTAGATCATGTAATGCCTGGGATCAATTCACATGGCTTCTTCCCTTTTTTGAGAGCTTAAATCCACTCCATGGAGAAGTAGTTGAATACATGCTTGGCTTCATATTGCTCTGGAGTGAGGTCAAACCCATTGCAGCTGTTCCATCTGAGAAGATGGAAGAGTAGGTGGGGCCAGAAAGAGCTCTCAAAGAATTCAGAAAAATTCCCTGTACCCTCTTTCAGTGTCACCTAGTCCATGGTTTGTGCTACCTCCTTAGTGCTGACAGCCACGAGAATAATAAGGAATTGAAACTGGGAGCAGAACTGAGTGAAGTGTCATGCTGCCAGTGGACCAGGAGCTGCTGACAGGGAAGGAGAAAAGGTTGAGGCACACTTTATTGACTTTAGTCCCTCTGAAAGGTGCCATTATATTCATGGAAGCCACAAGAGTACCTTAACTTCATGTACTTCTCAGCCTTATGTTATTTAAGAAAGAGGTTTACAGAATCTGACAGCATGTAGAAATGTAACAATTTTTTTATTAAATAGCAGAATTTTTATGTTATTGCATGACAGAGTATATCCACTGTATAATTCCTTTTGGCTAATGGCAGCATTTACTGTTAGATTGTTAAGTCAAAACTCTAATTAAACCTCATATCCCAGGCATTTTATAATTCTTTGTGATAAAAATGTTTTCTGGGTTTGGAAGAGGAGGTTTACTAGTCAGAAGTAAGGGCTGGCTTCTTAATTTATTTTGTTGTGTCTGTAGCAGACAACAATAACTTCATTTGTGGAGCTACAGTTCAGAGTTAGGTGTTATTTACTTTTTAAAAAAAATTTCAGGCATACCAGTAAAATCATGAAAGTTGAGAAAACATAAATTCTACTATTAAGTGCTACCCTTAACCTTCAGATGAAAATTGAAGGCAAGCTCTTGTTGATTTCTGCTTTTGGCAATAATAGGTTTAATTTTGCCATCCTAACTCAAATATCTACATATGCTGTTGCATGTTAAGATTCTTGTGAATTGTGGTTCAAGACAGACAGGATTTATATTGAGCAGGCAATAAATCTGCATAGCATCACGAGGTGTTAAGTCACTCCCTGCCCAATCAATGCAATTTTTGTCAGTTTTTATTCATGGAAACCTACATGAGAACTACTCCTTGCCTTGTATGAGTGAAAGCAGGCTTTCCTCAAGTGCCACCTCCTTTCCAAAGCATACAGGGAATCTGGGGCTTAAGGAGGAGTTTCTGTTACAGCTTTGACTGCAGCAGCTTCCAGAAGCCAAGAGACCCATTAGTTCAGGGCTGTTGTGCCAAGGTGTGGAGTGGGAATGCCACTACTTTGACCAAAACCATGCTGGCTCCTCACGCTCTTGGTGGAAGTGATGTTAATGTAGCCAATCTTTTGCGGATGCTGTTCCTCAGAGCCCAGAAATGTCACTGATCTCCCTGTACTGAAGGTATGCAAGGTCTCACATGCTGAGAATTCCCTTTGGCTTTTGTGAGAAAAGGCACAGCGTGTGCAGAGCTGAACTTTTATGTTCTACGATATGCAAAAAAAAAAAAAAAAAAAAAAGCCCCCCAGGAGTTTCTCCGTTTCTTTTTTTTTTTTTTTTTTTGAGTAGCATATGGAGTATGTGATGACTATTTAACACTTACATCATTCACTTCTGGCAACAAAATTTATTTTTATGTATTCTTTGCCATTGGTTGAATGACAAAGTGGAAGCAAAATATTTCTGTTTCAGCTGAGAGATGAAGTATCTGTGCTCCAAACAATTTGCAGAACAGACAACACTAGGTCCACTGTGACTTTATACAAACAGCAAGACTGATCTTTCTGGGTAATTTTTCTACTTTGCCTCTTTGATTGTACATATTAGCTCTGCTGTTATGGTCTATTTGATGTTGAAATGTTTCTAAAAGCTACTGCTGTTTAGAAACAAGCTGTAAAATCTGGGGTCAAAGATTTATAAATCTAAGAGAAAATGTGTAGAAAAAACAAAAGATTTGAAACAGCAGTTAGCCACAATGTTGACATACTGTTTCTAAATTGATACAGAACACATTTTGCAAAAGTTTTGAACCTCAATCCAACAAATAGTAGATGCAACCACACAGGCAGGAAAGGTTTTCTTGCTTATGCTGTGTAGCTTAACCTAAAGTCCAGAAACTGGATACAGCTCAGTCCTCCAAATTGGAACCAATTTCTTCTTGGCATCTCTCCAAGGGCTTAATAGACACTGGCATTCGTTAGAATGCTTTGTTCACATGAGTTTTAATTGCCTTTCCTGAGGGTTTGACACATGGGTGCATCCTTCTCCATAAACTGACAGTGATTTATCCCTGCTTTTTGACCAGAATGTCAGTTCACATGCCACACACACATATAATATGTTTGATTCAAGGGTAGAAAGTGCCTGAACTGCTCAGGCCTGAGCCCCACAGATGCTCCAGACAGGGATGAAGGTCTCTGTCTGCTGATGTAACCTCCTGTCCAGGAAGATTTGCTGCTTTCCAGGGACTCAAAGAGGAGATCATGATGGGACTGCTGAAGCTTCTTTGGGTCTTTGTTGGTCTTTATGGCTATTTTGGAAAGCCACAAAGATGATGGAGGGGCTACAGCACCTCTCTATAAGGAATGACAGAGAGAGATGGGACTGCTGAGCCTGGGGAAGTGAAGGCTCAGGGTGGCTCCCAATAATGTGTATAAATATTGAAAGGAAGCATGCCAGGGGAATGCAGTCAGGCTGGTTTCAGTGGTGCCCAGTGGCAGGACAAGGGGCAATGGGCCCAAACTGAAGTGCAGAAGGTTCCCTCTGAACACGTGGAAACACTACTTCACTGTGTGGAGGACCAAGCAGGTTGTCCAGTGGGGTGGTAGAATCTCCATCCCTGGTAATATTCTAGTATTCTAATACTCTATCTGGACACTGCTTTGGATAATGGGATTTAAATGACCCTGCTTGAGCAGGGGGAATAGACCAGGTGACTTTCAGAAGTGCCTTCCAACCTTAACCATTCTGTGAGGGTGTAGTCAAGTAGATCCATTGACTATAAAGAACCTAAGTTATGGTAATGCAGCTGAGTAAATCTATGAATATAAATACTTATAAATACTTAGTGTTTTAGTTTTAAAAGTAAAAATAACTTCTCTTGAAGTTGATGTTTTTTTTTCTTCCTAGCCTTCCCCCGCTGATTTAAAGGAAAAAATCATTCTAAAAGTGCTTGGAATTTGACAAAGGTCAGATTTGATAAAATATCCTTAGTAGATCACTTAAGCAAATAAAAAATTTTAAGCAAGCATGATAGTTCATAGACGTTGAATGTCCATAGACAAATGTCAGAAAATTTGTGATTTTGGAAGTTGCAGGCATGTAAAAATGCATAACCTTGCATTCATGATCATGCCATGAGTGTACCTGCATGGAAATTGATCTCAAATATACTGACAAGGGACTTGGATATAGAAATGTGTTTAGAAAAATATGAGAGGGCAGGGAGGAAGGAGCGTCTTTTTAAAAATAATGTTTTTTTTAAAAAAGGTGACCAATAGAAAGATACTAGAGCAACAGTGTTTTAAATTAAAGCGTTATTTCAGCTAAGGTTAATATATTGTTCTGAAAAATTGATATGCTTGAGATTTTTTTCCATTTGTTACTAGTGATATGCTTCAAGTACTCTTATAATGTATCATATGTCATGCGAATTTTCCTTATATAATTATCCACGGACACTGTACAATCATGAAATTTCAAGAATATGCCTCATTCTCAGCTCAGAAGAACAGCAGATGGTGTTTGCTATTGGGTTACCCCAGAGAACTCTTTCCTTTTTTTTTTTCCCAAGATTGAGTTTGTATCTGAGTGTATACATAAATTCCATTATTCAATTTATATAAGCATGCAAGGCATAAAAGTGATAATAGCATTGACCTGTAAATAACATGTTGCTTTAATAGCTTTAAATGCTGTTACTCCAATCAAGATTTCCTGTACCAAAAGTGAAGGGTGGAGGTGAGGCACTGAGTTACAGGGGGCAGTTAAGTGGAAAAATACTTTCTGTCAGAGAAGTGGGATTACAATTAAAAATGCCATCAAGAAAATTGAAAATATGTTTTGGAGGCCAGATTGCAAGTGCTCCTGGGGGAAGTTGGGAGGCAGTGCCTCTGCTCCAGCTGTCCCTAACTCCAGGAGGGACTAACATCAGTACAGGCACTCTACTTTCATATTAATTGCCTATTTCTGCATCCCAGGGGACCTTGCGACGATTATTTTTAGGGCCAAAATGTTGTCACTTTTATGGGAGAGGGATAAATGCTTCAGGAGTTGCCAACACTTGTCCCATTCTAAGGTTAATTCTCATTGTATAAAACTCTCTGAGATGGCAATAACAAAGCAAACCCGACTCCCAGACAACACTCGGCTACATTTCTTAAAGAAACTATCACATGGTTTAATACTAAGTTAATAATACTGATAGCATGGAAAATGAAAGAAATTGATTAATATCACAAGTAGTGAAGAAACTAATTTTGAAAAAAAAATTATTGCCTCAGAAGCTATTCAGAGAAGTACAAATATATCCGAAATTCATATTCAGATTATTACATCTACTAATTATTACCTTTTTTCCTGGTGCTTTTTACCTTTTTTCCCATAGCCAGCTTTTCTTTTCTTCTCTCCTCCTTTTTCTTATCTCTATATATGAAAATTTAATAGATACTTTTGAATAACTCTGAAATGGGTTAAAAGTCCATATTTCAAAAAAATTAAGCACAGTAGAACATACAAGGGTTTTGGTTTTCTGTTTTTTTTTTTTTTTTTAATGGAAAATTAGTGTTAATGTGTTAAACATGAGTAAGATTAATTTAACTAGTATTTTGCCATTGATAGTATGGCCTTTCTCCTTTTATTTATGAAATAAATGTGCTAATGGAACATGTCACTAGTCTTGAATCTCGTATTATTGCAATTACCCCCATATACAAGAAATTGATGCAAAGATGTATCCTGGCATGCCTTGTAGTAATTTTCTTTAAAAAGTTTGCAAAAATTTCAAGCATAGTTGTTGGTATTTTCTTGTAAAAATTGCCAGTGGCTCTATCCTTCTCTTACTTCTCTTGTTTTCTTAGCCTGCAGAGATTATCAATTATAGTCTACGTGGGAAGGAATTTACAATACGTTATTACTGAAAATACAATGTTTTCAATATTCTTTCAAGTACTTGTTAGCATTTTTCTACATGTACCCTCCACCTCTCTGCTGCTTCTTATGTGCCACTGGTGGGTTGAACAGGGTGTACTGTAATATGACATTAGCTTTGATCCTGGGTTTTGTCCATCTCAAAGTTCCAAGGTAAATATGTGTGGCTCACACCTTAGTTTTGCCTCATGCACAAAAAGTAGCACAGAGCCCACACAAAAATCAAGTTGCTGATGAAAAATGATTGGTTTTTTTCAAAGTATTCTGCCATCTGCAAGTTGTTTCTTCCCTGTAATATGCTTGGGGGAGAAATCCCCAGGAAATTTTTAGAAAAGGAAAACAAATTTCTCTGTACCTAAATCTGAGTTCTGCGTAGTCAGTCAATATATTATAGTGGAAATGGATGACACGACCAATTCATCCAGTATAGTCACATGTTTAAAAGAAAAGTATAAAGCAGGTATCCAAACTGAAAGGAAAAATAATAGTGTGCGTTGAAGGGCAGAAACCAGTCTGGGATTTGAACTGTAGTTTTAAATATGTCTGGGAGAACAGAAGGGTTAACAATTATTTCTTCCTCTTGGTACTTCTGATTTGCCAATTTAATTCTCCATTAGCAGTGTTTTGGGGTGGTTTTTTGTCTTTTATTTGGACCTGGCTTTCTTAAGGATATTTTCTGCTGACTGTCCAAATCCTATCTGAGAAATGAGGTGACTGGAAGCTAAACTGGCAATGCTTAAGACTGTTATGAGTATCAAACCTAAAAAACTTGCTCCGCTTGCTTTTAAAAATTAGAGAGCATATAATTTGTATTTATTAACTTGTTTATCCTATTGTCATTTGATTAGGAGTGAGATTTTTTTTTCTCTGCTTATGAATGAAAATAAGATATATCTTAGAAAACATGGGCTATGTTACTCCCAGGTTGGACCAGGGACCTCCTGAGGGCCCTTCCAGCCTTAATCCCAGTATTTAAGAATCCTTGAGAAGATTCAGTTTCCCAAAAAACAAGCTTTGAACAAGAGTTATTGAAGTTACAAAGTCAAAAAAGGAAAATTAGAAACATATGCGCAAAAATTAGATTTCACCATGCCAAGATGAGTTTGATAAACATTTTCACATTTCCAAAGGTATGGAAATGAAGTTGGTAGGGGAGCAGCTACACAAACACATATATACATATACACACACTTTTTTTTTTTTTTAATGCCTACAATAAAAGGATTTGAACTGGGAGACACTGGTATTTATCTGTCAAAGTCAAAATGTCGCCATGAAATACTTTCTTCTAGTTAGCCTTTGAAAGGACTTAGTTAGATTTACTTGAGTCATGTAACACCGTAGCTGTGTTTGTCAGTCGCTTCCCTTATTGCCTGTGAACTCAAAAGAAAAGTATCACAAAGATTGATCATCTACAAATTTCATTTAAATAGAAGGAAAAGCTTCATTAATGAATGTTTTCTTCCCTTTCATGACATGGCAGAATCCTGTGTTGGTTACTAGGGAATTAACCCACTTCAAGTAGTCTGAGAAGTGCTCTTTATTTAGGATAATCTCTTGTAACTTGGATTGTTCTTAAAATCAATTTTAAAGAAAAACATAACTCAAGAGGAATTATTATCCTTTTATTCTAGTACTCACTTTGAAGCTTATTTTGTTGCTCCAGTAAGATTTACTTAGCAGCTGTATTTGAACTTTTTAAACATTGCAGAAGTACATTCTAGTATTTGAAATCTCGTGGTACCAGAAGGGAAGGCAAAAAACCTCTGCATGCAGGACTTGAATGGGAATTCTAAAGCCAAAAATTTATAATTTTAAGTGTCTGTCTCGTGACACTTAATAGAAGTTAAAAATATATAATTTCTTATTGTTTAACTTACTAAACACAAACATTATGGAATATGTATTCTCCCTAACAGAGAGATCTGTGGTACATAAAACTTTAAAAGGGACCTATTTGCTTTTCAAGGTGAATTGCCTGTGGGAAAAAAAGTTTTCTTTAATTGGTCTGTACATTTCAAATACAAGAAAAATAGATCAGTTCATCATGTTTTTTCTTGGTATTTGTTAATAATAACTGATTCCTGTTGCAAAGTCTTTCTCTGGGAGTGGTAGGTATCTTCCAATTACTGCCAAGGATTCCTGTTTAGAAAACAAATCCAAACCTAAAAGTAAAGTAGAGATTATTCAATAAGAAGACATAGACTGAAAAAATGAAAAGTTACACAAATGAATTTTCTCTATAAGCTTGTATAGAAGTTTAGGGGAAAGGCTGGATATGATAACCTACAATGTTACTCTTACCAACAGTAGTGCCAGCTAGAGTATGGGAATATATTGCGAAAGAGGTTTGAGATGGGAGTATGTTGCCAGAACTTATGAAAATAAAGAGTTATTTGTATTCCTCGCCAATTTAGTGCCATGAGCAGGGACACATTCCACTAGACCAGGTTGCTCAGAGCTCCATGCATCCTGGCCTTGAACACTTTCAGGGATGAGGCATCCACAGCTTCTCTGGGCAACCTGTGCCAGGGCCTCAGCACCCTCAGAGTAAAGGATTCCTTTCTCATATCAGATTTAAACCTGCTTTCTTTCAGTTTTAAGCCGTTCCCCCTACGTGTCATTGTGAAAAGACCCTCTTTTCTGGCTCCCGTTAGGTGCTGATAAAAGGCTGATATAACGCTGCTGTGGTTTATTCCCGGAGGGTCAGGGACACAAAGACCCTGAACAAAGACATACAGCAACTTATATATGGGGGAGGTTCCAGGGGAGGGTGCAAAACTTTAACCAATGGGGAAAAGCTGGGGGAGGAATACAAGGCAGGGGTACAATGTTTAAACCAATAGGGGGTTACAGGGGAGGAGAGCAGTTTAAACGAACCAATGGGGCCTCGAAGGATACAAAAATAACAGGGAAGTTTCTAGCAAAAGGGGCAGCTATGAGGAGGAATTGACAGTCAGTGGGAGGAAGAACAGGAAACATTTGGGACCAAAGGGCAGGTCTTTGGGAAGATGGACAACTAGGGCAAAACCAACGACACAGGGTTGAAAGGAACAATTCATAAATAACAATATATGTTATAACAATATAAAATAGGGGGGATTATAAAACTGACTGCTAGGACCGAATTACAATTAAAAACATGCACTGCAATATAAGGTGTCCCTGGAGCCTTCCCTTCCCCAGGTTCAACAACCTCAATTTTCTCAGCAGGTCTTCATATACTTCTGCATGTAGTGCATATTTCACTTGAGCCTGGTTTTCCGAAATATCCATCTCCTCTTGACTTCAACCGACTTGAAAAGATCCAGCATATCTGGAAATCATGGCTGTAAATAGCTCTGTAGAGAAAACATAGATGTGGAAAGCTCTTCTGTGATAAAAATATCACTAACTGCACCAGCCAACGATCCTCAGAATTACCCAAATATTTTTTTCTCAGAACTCAGAAATCAGAAAAAGGGAAGAATATTTTTTTCTCCTTTTTGGGTCATCAATCAGGAATATATCAATCTTGTTGATTTTTGGAAGAGAAAAATCTAATCTAAATTCTGTATTATTGTGAACATTGGTCACACTAGTAAAAATGGGAAGACAGTAGTTATCAGTAATACCAAATTTACTACCCAGCATGCTGAACAAAATGTTCATGTGTCAATAGGCTGTATATTTACATTACTTTGACAATAAAAAGAAATGTTAAAAGCATTAACCATAGAAACATATGCTATCACTGCAATTTCTGTTATAGAGCTAATAAAATTAGGCTTCAATAAAAACACTCACATTAAATAAATAAATAAGGTGACAAATTAAAATAATGGAGCAATTTCTTTGGGCTCTAAAGTAAACAACAGCAATTTTTTTACTAATCCTTTTGTTTCTTCTCCAGAATTGTAATTACTTACAACATAGAACAAAGCTTTATCTGGAAAACTCTTGAAACACCAAATTTCTGGAAATGAAAACAAAGTAATATAAAGGAATTATTTGCCATCCAACCCTATGCTGTGAGATGCTTTTCTATATGTGTTTTACATGCCACTCAAATATGTTCTCAAGCGAACTTATATCACACCCTGATAGTGACAAAAGGAACTTTCTTTTTACATTTTTCATTCTCCTAAGCTGCAATAAAAACCTGTACTGTATGTGACCTTTGAAATAAAACACCCAGAGCAGTGCTCCATAGTGCTCATAAACTCTAATTAGTTGGAAGGTTTTTTTCCTGAAGGAATGTGTAAAAGGCAACAGTAAGTAGAATTATACTGGTACTCTTTATACTTATTAAGTATCCAATGTTTAATTCAGTAGTCTGTGTTTTCAAACCCACAAAAAGGGAAGAGAATGTGTCACTCTGTATGCGCAGCTCAGCCCTTTCTGGGTTTAGGAGTTAAAGTTTGATTGAAGCTGATTTTGTTTGGATACATCTTCTGCAGCTGTATAGCCTGCAGTATTTGTAATTAGGCAAAACACAAAAATCCTGCCATATACCCCAGGGAAGAGCTGAAATGCCTGAGGTGTGTGGCCTAGGCAGCCTCTGTCCTTTCTATCAGGCTAGTTATTTGTATCCCTGGAGCTACAGCCCGCGATTGCATCACAGTTCTTGGTGTCTTTTTGGCAGCAGAGGTTTCTGGAGCACCAGCAAGGCACACACCTTGTGAGTCACTCTGGGGGAGCCAGGAACAGACACACAGATAAAATTAGTACCAGTCCTCTCCAAAGGTGTTTTCAAATTTATGTTAATTCTGAAAGCTGGCATCATTTTTGCTTCTAGTACTGTCTGCTCTTTCTGTCAAGGCTTTCATTCCTAAACCTTCATTAAGTAAAGAAAAGGCGAAACAATGCAGATGATGATATGCAAAGACACATGTAAATGCTATATTTGATATGGGCTGCCAGCATAGAGCAGCAGCACTGGATTTCTGCCAGAACTCGATTTGGGCTGGCCAGAGTTTTATGGCTTAGGATTTCTTTGGGGTTGATTTTGTACGGGTTTTGCAGAGTTGTTTTACCATAGTTACTCAAGGACACTTTATACTTTGAATCATTTTTCCTAAAAAGATACCTTGAGTAGAGCAAACAGTAGAACGTTTGTGTGGTAAAAGTACTTTTAATTTTTCTTCTGAACTACAAGAGAAAATATATTGAGCATCACCCATCCTTATTCTGGTAGAAGAGCTCTTGGTAAAAGACCTTGCAAGGCAACTTGATGCCACCAGTGGTTGGGGTGTAGCTGTGTGAGGAGGATCTAAATGTTTTCATGACCATGACCTCTGCAGATACTGGGTAGTATCATGGTTTATTTAAGTTTCACCTGTATTTCTTTATTTCTAAACTTCTCTTTATGGTCGCCAGAGCTTGTTTTCAGGAAAATTTGCAAGAAAGTTTGAAGAATAAACATATATGGGTGGTTTTGATGTGGACACTCTCTAAGATTTCAGAAATTAACTTTACACATTGATGATTTTTTTTTAAAGAGATTATTTCTTAGCCTGCTAGATATATTCTAAATAGTGGAGTTATCTTTAAGATTTCTGGAATATAATAATTTTAGGGAATAAATCTGCTTTAAAAAGAAAACTTAATTCTCCCTTCTTTCACTTTGTTTAAAAACTGATCTAATTGATACAACAGGAACCTTTATATAATTACATAGGAGACTATTATTCAAAGAAGAAAAATAGCTGAAGTTTTCATAAAGATTAGTCTATATGTCACTGTAGTGACAACTCAAATAAAAGGTGCTGCAAGTAGTGCATTTCTGCTGTAAATAGTGTATTATGGGACTAATTTTTAGCTTTATTCTCAAGTTGCGAGTTTACTTTCCCTGTGAAATCTAGGCATGCCAAACATTTTTCCAGTCCCACGGTGGTACAGTTTTGGGGACAGAATTTGAACATGAATATTCTATGTCTTAACTGAAGAGTTTTGATTGCTACAGACTCAATCTTTGCTTTTGAAAAATAACTCCCAGGAGAGATTCAAATTCATGAAAAAGTAACAAATTAGCCAGTAGTTTCTGAGTTTCTTCCCCCTCTTGTTTTTCCCTTGCTCTTTTTGATCAGAGATTCCATCTTTGTCAAGAGACATCTCCCAGTTCAAAAATTTTGATGAAATTAGTATGTTTTCAATGGAAAAAAAGACTGACATTATTGTCAAAATGTTTCTAGAGAGCAGAGTTTCTAAAAGTTTAATAAACTCTTATTTTTTGAGTCTGAGAGTGACTTGATTGGTAAAAGTAGTGAAATTGTCTAAATCTTTTCAAAGCTAATAAAATTCATGCAACATTCTCCATATACAGGAGCGTACATTGAAATTCTGACTCTAATAAGAGAAGAGGAAATAGTTTCTACATATTTTTCCATGAAGCCAAGATTTTATCCTCTTATAATTTTTTTTTTATGGGCGAAGATGCAGCAGAATTGTATGTACATAAAACCAAGAATTTATTGTTCATACAATGGAAACCTTATGTTTAATTATTACTAATCCAGATGTAATTGTTACAGAAAGAAAAATAATGCAGTTAAAATATTTTAAACATACGTGTCCCACCTCCTGGAGCAATGTTCACTCTCCCTCTGCTCCTCTGGTTCCTGGGGTCAGGTCTTTGGTGCTGGTGCTGAGAGGGGAGAGATGTGCTGTGGGAGTCTTTAGTATCTGGAGTCCTTTACTGGCAGGAGTATGATGCTGATGTGGTTTTCTGCCTTTTCTTTGTTCTACAATCCACTTTGGATTATTTTTTATGCATTTTGTAATAATTTTACACCTTTTTTGCTTCTTTACTATCATAACAAGGCTGTGTTTCCTTGCGCTGTCCGTGTTAGTTGTAGATGTTTCACTCTGCACAAAGCGCCTGTTGCCATAAAAACTGCACTTGTATCGCACAAGAGAAACAAAAGCAGGACAAATTAGCCATGGACACTTGGTGAGTTTGAGAAACTGCTGTCACAGCAGAAGCAAGTGAAATTAGGCTGCAGGCAGGTCAAGAAAAGTCCACACAGAGTGGGAGTGGCAAGCCTCGCTGCTGCGGCCGGGCAAGCTCGGTACAGCTGTTCTGGCAGCAGCAATGCCCAGGACAGGATCACAGCCTCTGTGATAAGGAAAGCCTAGCCTGGAGCTGCCTGGAGAGGGGACTGCCGTGCCAATCTGCTGCGAGGTTTTCTGTGGTACTGCTAGAAATCGCTGCTCAACCAGGGATGAGCTCAGGACACCTAACAGCCCACCTAGGGCATGCATCCTAGGGATACTGTATTGTGAGAACTGATTTTCAGGAAACTGCAAAGGCGTGGAGCAAAAGCCAAGATTTTTTCCTCACCTATAATGCTTTCCTTGCCTAGTCATGTTTTAATTACCAGCGGCCTGGACATAAATTTCAAAAACCACAAGGCGACTACAGACCCCGAGGCTTGCAGGCTCTTCCAGAAGAACTTTTTAATCTTAAGGG
Organism: Irena cyanogastra; assembly: GCA_013397155.1. Lineage (NCBI taxonomy): Eukaryota > Metazoa > Chordata > Aves > Passeriformes > Irenidae > Irena > Irena cyanogastra. The sequence continues at coordinate 32,539 of VWZV01015309.1, read as the reverse complement.
TTGGAGAAGTAGCTAAAAGCAGTTGGCAGACTCAAATTTTGATTAATTAACACTTGCATTCTTCATCCTTTTCCAGGTGAAAGACCACTAAGTAGCTGCTCTGTCTCACAATTGGAAAAACAGTCGACATCTCTTGAGGGTGAAGGATGCCAAAGGCGAAGGCAATTAAATCCTTGTTATGCTCTACCTGTTGGCAAAGCTGATAATTCACAGGTAGTTTGCTACCTGCAGCTTGAATAACGAGGTGTACAACATTTACAAGTCAGGGCAATAAAATGGACCTGGCAGTAGCATTCAGCTGCTTTGCCTGAAGATGAAAGGTTTCATTAAAGCAGTCACATATACAGTGCTACAACCATGGAAAAACATGTGAATCACTGAAACTACTGTATGGAATTACGAATTTGTAAAAGCATTTACATTTGACAGTTCAGAGAAAATTTAGTTTTGTTTTATTTATAGGTCTATGTGAAATTTAGGGGGTTTTGGGAATTTTGGGGTTTTTTTCTTTCTTCGTTTCCCTTCAGTGTTTTCTTCAGACCCCAAAATAATAAAAAAAAAAAAGAGCAATGTATAAAACTATTCAAAATAAATTACATAGAGATAATATGCACACATATGACATTATTAAGTACTGTATACAAGGAACACAATAAATATTAAGTTATCATAATAATTGCTACTGTTGCGGTACCTGGAAGGTCCTCTAAGAAGGCACCCCAGTCTTTCCTTGACTTCTGTATAGGTTCTGGTGTCAATAGAGATTCTTATCTTTCAGGGAAAGTGATGGACACAATTTTGTTAGGGATATAATCTCTTGATAAAAACAATGTCCTTTTTCTAACAAGCATAGGTGAAGCTGTGTTGTGAGAGAGAAAGGGATGTCTTGCAGAATTAACATGTCATTTTTCATCATAACTTGGTATTTTCTGAAGTACTTTGATATTACTTTGTAATTTCACATTTCATAGATCATTACTTTGTTTTTTTTCAACCCAAATATAATCCTAAATAATCTCAGTTCCTAACTTTCTTTTATTGCTTATTTTACAGAACTCATTTTTCTGAATTTCCTTCAACAGTGGCTGCTAACCCCCTATGAGATAAATCAGCATTGCTCGAGCCTTCCTCTAAAAAAACAGAACATTGGAAGCCTGAAGACAGAGCACTCTGTAACAACAGCTTCTAGAAAACTCTCTGTCCAAAGGCTTCTAGAAAAGTAAAACAATTAAAACATAACATCAGGGTAGTTAAAAGAGGCTGGGCAGTAGACAGACTGAAGAAGCCTTCCTCAGAGTAGTCCAGAGTAGATGGCCAGTGGGAGGGAGTCCATAAACTCTGATTTTACCCCCTCCCCATTTATTCCCTTGGAGAATTTATGGTGCCACTGGTATCTTGCCTTTCACTAGGATGTTTTCATTCAGTCTATTACCTGCTGTAGTTTCTTTTTGTTTTTCAGTTCCTACCTTTAAGCAGACCAAAAATGATTCTTGTCTATATTTATTTAATGAGATACAGGCAAACCATGTCAGGAAAACTATGTCAAAATGTGTTTTCTACATTGTATCCTGAGGCCAGCAACAATGCTGGTTGCTCTGGGCTCCAGTGAAAATGAGTTATCTCAGCTCAGACGTGACACTGAGTAGCTTTTGCTATGAATGCTTTATCCTGAGACTACATGGTCTGAAGTAAAAATTCAGTACTGGACATGGAAAAATGTAATATTGGTCTAGCTGACAATATTAAGCTTATAAAATTTTTAAATCTGTATGCAGATTGTCATAGTGTCTCTTGCCAGACCAAAATCATAATTGAAAATTTACAGCTGGCGTAGTTTTAATGTTGTAAGACTTATGTTAGAATGGCCTGAAGCACTTTCCTTCCAGATTCAGATTGCTATCAACCAGATAGGCACCCAGCAACCCATAATATGAAGGAAGTGATGATTCATTGTCAGAATCCAACAAAATAGGATAACTCTATCTTCTTGAACTACCCAGCTAATGCTTTTTTAGGTTGCATAATGCATTATGCATTATTAAATTCTTACTAAGTCAGCTGATGGGAATTCAGATTCTGATGAGTGTATGACTATCAGCTGCCTGAAATGGCATTTCTCAGACACAATCTGGTGATGTTCAGGGCGAGTTGTTGTCCAGCGTCTTACTGACTCTTTGTCAGTTCAGATTTCTAAATAGAATATAAGCAGATATTTCTGATTTCTTTACAATTTGTAACAACAAGAATGACGAAATAAAAGTCCAGACACTTTGTAGAGGCTGGGCTTTTTAAAGAAAAGAAAAAAGGAAAATGATCTCTAGAACAGCAAGATCTAAAGGAGGTCATTTGGCTAAATGAAACTCAACTGTATCAGATTTCATCATGTTTCCCTTTTTTCCTGTCCTTTCACCACTTTCAAATGAAAAAAAATCCCCCTCAAAGGAAAAAAAGAAAACTACTTGGGCTTTCCGTGGTATTTATGGATAGTCTAAACCAGAATGATAATTAGGGACTTTGAGATCCCTATGTCCTTAACCTTTCCAATGCTGAGAAGAAAGGAGTAATAAATGAGCTTTAATTGTAGCCTACAACTTACTGTAGCCATGTCTACCCGAAAAGTTGTGGTGGCAGCTATCTAATGCTGTTATCCTGTCAACACTGGCACTGTAAATCCCATTTGACTGCACTTTGGAACTCGGCCATAAAAAAAGTGCTTCAAATTGAACCTTGATGTACATGGCTTTAGACTAACAACTTTTCCTTTTTCTTCATACATATTTTAAATTAATGGGTTTTCAGGTAAACAGGAATAAAAGAGAGCTATACTTAAGAAAATAAGACTTCTCATGTTAGTTCATTTATTTTTTCTTTATCGCTCAGTTACTAAAGAAATAGATGAGATAAAAGCATCAATTTTATTTCTTTCCTATCTTGTTTCTCACTCAATGTGGATTTATTGCTACCATCATTCAGTCAGGTGGTATCTGTCCTTCACTTTCCTACCTCCTGTATATTTCTTCTGTATTTTCAGCTTGTTTCATTTTTGCCACATTTTCTCAAGCCTTTCCAGGGTCTTCCAAATGGCTTCCTGCTTATATTCTTTTACAGTTGTATAGCTGTGGTAATGGAAAGCTCTGACAGACCTTTAACTGCAGCAGCCACCCCTTTCCTTTCTTACCTGTGTTTTCTTTATTCCTGCAGTATTTCTCACTTAATCTGACTTTTACATTCTCACCTTTCTACTTTTCATTATCATTGCTAAGCCTGCTGATTTGAAACATAATTGAGAAGAGTTGGTGTCTTCACATATTTATTTACCTATTTTTTTTTTCTTTCTGTCTGCCTCTATATTCTTGTGAGATGTAGATTAGCAGTGGTGAAATTGAAGATGTTCCTCTCTGGTTTTTTTTGTTTCCTGGAGTATTGGTGGGTTTTTTTCCCTCATCCATGATATAGATGGTATGGATCTTGTTCTGTACAAGTCTAGTTCTGCACTGGAATGAACCAAAGCATCCTAAATTACAAGAATTAGCAGCATCTTTTCCTCATTTCTCCCATTGAAAGACCCAGGTCTCAAGGAGGTTTAAACATGTTTTTAAGAGCCTTTTCTAAAGCCATCATTACAGGCTGAACATACACCACATAGATAACATATTAAAGAGGAAAATCTGTAATTTTTTGACCATTAAAAAATGTAATAGTAAAATTTAAAATGACAATGTAAAATCCATTCGTAAGTGAGGTGAAATTCTTGGTTAGGCAAGGACACCGTAAAAAAATACCATAACAGAGAAAAATTATTTTTGTCTAAAAATTCTCATATTTTACAAAGGAATTATAAGGAAAAGTGCTTCAAAGCTGAGACATTTTTAGTGGAATTAGGACTGATTAGTCACAGTATGCACTAGCACTGAGGCCTTTCACATCTTGTGTATTCTGCAGAGGGAAAACAAGTAACCACACAAATATGTCCAGAGTGGCAATGATTGAGTATTACCCCATTATCACTGTGATATCAGAGAAATCTCTGAGGCTTATCAGTAAACTTTACAGACTATAATGGAATTGCTTATTCACATTTTCACTTCTGGGAAGGGAGTGGAAGTATAGATAAATAAAAAAAAAAGGTTAAATCTAAAGCTCTGTAATTTAAAAATATAACTGTGTTCAAGAAAATAGAGGGAAAAAATACTGAATTGAGTTGACCTCTCTTCATTAACTGCATGAGTTTGAACAACTTCATAATATGCAATATGGTTAAATTAATAAAACATTCTTAGCCCATTCCAGTAATTTATTCTTCAAACACAATTGTATAAGAGTACATTCTTGCTCCCTCAATTAATATTCAGATTTTTGTGAGAAGGTATTACACAAAAATCCAACCCTACCAATGATTTTCACAGTCATCAGTTGTTATTTTTACCACATCTATCTCATAAAAGACAGAAAGCTGAACATATTTGCTGACTTTGCCATTTACATTGATTGTCCACAGTGTATTATCTTTATTGTTTTGCCATATAAAAACATTGGCTGAATAGCTGTTAGAGATTATTATTCAATATGAAAAGTTTTTTGTTCTTTCTTACAATTATACCTGTAAAATGTAGTAATTCTGACTACTGACAGGACTAGTTACTAAACTGATTTTTCAGGCAGTACATTTTATTTAAAGTATTTCCCCAAGTAAGCTTTATTTCAGTGGTTGTAATCTTGGCATCTGTGGTATACCTAATGCATTTCACTAGCCAACAGTTCCAGTTCTAGGGTCAATTATGAGTAAGAGTACAGTATAATTTCACCACAAATTAATATCATCTGTCAACATGATAAGTATCAGGCTGGGTTTTCAAACAATCAGCTTTTCTTTCATTAAAGTATCTGCAGAGCTTTCTCAAAATGAAAGGAAGGGGTGAGTCTTAAAAGCAGATTTATCAGCATATCATAAATATAAATGGTAGAAGAGGATTCTGACTCCAGAAGATAACACAGTAGCCTAAATAAAATAATGTGCTATGTCTTCCTCCATGGATTTTTTTTTCCTTTAAAAAAATAACTATCACTTAGAACTGCCACAATGACTTTGTGTTTAATAAAGGTCACTTGTGCACCAGTCGAATTTCTTATGGTCCTTGATGGTATTTTCTCCGGTCTTGAATGGTCTTTCAATTGTTGTGTTTGGTTTCTTTCCAATCTTGCCTAAAAACAGGTGGAAAACTACCTATTGGTAAACATCTGGGTTATCTATTGTTATGCCTTACCATAGGAGTGATTTTTCTCAGCAGTGATGATGTAAAGAGGCATCACCAGGTATCTCCCTTCCAGCACGTGTCCTTGGTCCTGCTCTGGCAAATGTTCTATGCAAGAAGCTATAAGGAAGATGTTTAGGTCTGAACCTGCCACTGTGCACACAATAGTTTTCTTTTTACTGTCTCTATTCTATTGAATACAATACTCACTACTGAGATGATAAAAGTAGCAAGTAGCATCTTTGTCTCTAGAATTTTAAACCCTGACTGCCACTATGTGGGTAACTCCTTTGTCCTGTGACATCAGGTTCAAACAGACTAACAGGCACAAAAAGTAAGTCATTGTTCTTGAGAGTTAGGCCAAGAACTCTTAAGTCATCCTTGTCCTCTATATTTGAGCAAATATCTGAGCTTTGCATTTTTCAGTTAAGGCAGGGATAAAGCCCTAAAGTTGTTATATGATATCGTGTTGAATGTTGTTTCTACGTAACAAAATATACCAAACTTTTCTGAAATGCTTTATTATCTCTGTACTCTCTTAAATAAACATACCAAAAGAAAATTATTCTGACTTTTTTCCCAAGAACATGGTAATGGTTAGAAAAGGTCAGTTATACCTTGTTTAGGCTGGTTGGTAAGGGTGATCAAAGTAGCACTTTTCTCCAGGTGGTGATAGAAAGCAAAAATAATGAAGTACTTGGAGAACAAAGCAGATTTCTTCAGAGCTGTGCAGCTC
>VWZV01015309.1:0-25150 GCA_013397155.1 Irena cyanogastra | reverse complement strand
CACTGTGATATCAGAGAAATCTCTGAGGCTTATCAGTAAACTTTACAGACTATAATGGAATTGCTTATTCACATTTTCACTTCTGGGAAGGGAGTGGAAGTATAGATAAATAAAAAAAAAAGGTTAAATCTAAAGCTCTGTAATTTAAAAATATAACTGTGTTCAAGAAAATAGAGGGAAAAAATACTGAATTGAGTTGACCTCTCTTCATTAACTGCATGAGTTTGAACAACTTCATAATATGCAATATGGTTAAATTAATAAAACATTCTTAGCCCATTCCAGTAATTTATTCTTCAAACACAATTGTATAAGAGTACATTCTTGCTCCCTCAATTAATATTCAGATTTTTGTGAGAAGGTATTACACAAAAATCCAACCCTACCAATGATTTTCACAGTCATCAGTTGTTATTTTTACCACATCTATCTCATAAAAGACAGAAAGCTGAACATATTTGCTGACTTTGCCATTTACATTGATTGTCCACAGTGTATTATCTTTATTGTTTTGCCATATAAAAACATTGGCTGAATAGCTGTTAGAGATTATTATTCAATATGAAAAGTTTTTTGTTCTTTCTTACAATTATACCTGTAAAATGTAGTAATTCTGACTACTGACAGGACTAGTTACTAAACTGATTTTTCAGGCAGTACATTTTATTTAAAGTATTTCCCCAAGTAAGCTTTATTTCAGTGGTTGTAATCTTGGCATCTGTGGTATACCTAATGCATTTCACTAGCCAACAGTTCCAGTTCTAGGGTCAATTATGAGTAAGAGTACAGTATAATTTCACCACAAATTAATATCATCTGTCAACATGATAAGTATCAGGCTGGGTTTTCAAACAATCAGCTTTTCTTTCATTAAAGTATCTGCAGAGCTTTCTCAAAATGAAAGGAAGGGGTGAGTCTTAAAAGCAGATTTATCAGCATATCATAAATATAAATGGTAGAAGAGGATTCTGACTCCAGAAGATAACACAGTAGCCTAAATAAAATAATGTGCTATGTCTTCCTCCATGGATTTTTTTTTCCTTTAAAAAAATAACTATCACTTAGAACTGCCACAATGACTTTGTGTTTAATAAAGGTCACTTGTGCACCAGTCGAATTTCTTATGGTCCTTGATGGTATTTTCTCCGGTCTTGAATGGTCTTTCAATTGTTGTGTTTGGTTTCTTTCCAATCTTGCCTAAAAACAGGTGGAAAACTACCTATTGGTAAACATCTGGGTTATCTATTGTTATGCCTTACCATAGGAGTGATTTTTCTCAGCAGTGATGATGTAAAGAGGCATCACCAGGTATCTCCCTTCCAGCACGTGTCCTTGGTCCTGCTCTGGCAAATGTTCTATGCAAGAAGCTATAAGGAAGATGTTTAGGTCTGAACCTGCCACTGTGCACACAATAGTTTTCTTTTTACTGTCTCTATTCTATTGAATACAATACTCACTACTGAGATGATAAAAGTAGCAAGTAGCATCTTTGTCTCTAGAATTTTAAACCCTGACTGCCACTATGTGGGTAACTCCTTTGTCCTGTGACATCAGGTTCAAACAGACTAACAGGCACAAAAAGTAAGTCATTGTTCTTGAGAGTTAGGCCAAGAACTCTTAAGTCATCCTTGTCCTCTATATTTGAGCAAATATCTGAGCTTTGCATTTTTCAGTTAAGGCAGGGATAAAGCCCTAAAGTTGTTATATGATATCGTGTTGAATGTTGTTTCTACGTAACAAAATATACCAAACTTTTCTGAAATGCTTTATTATCTCTGTACTCTCTTAAATAAACATACCAAAAGAAAATTATTCTGACTTTTTTCCCAAGAACATGGTAATGGTTAGAAAAGGTCAGTTATACCTTGTTTAGGCTGGTTGGTAAGGGTGATCAAAGTAGCACTTTTCTCCAGGTGGTGATAGAAAGCAAAAATAATGAAGTACTTGGAGAACAAAGCAGATTTCTTCAGAGCTGTGCAGCTCACCCATAGGGACAAACTAGAATAGAAGAGTAAGTGCTGTAGCATTCTTATCACAAGATTACATTTTGCGTGTCTCTGAAATGTGAAGGAGTTTTTTTTTCTCTTATTTGAAGGGAGAACGTTGCCAAAACAGGTATTGTCAAATTAATTGAGTACAATATTTGCCAGTTGTGATGGCCAGAGGGATCGCCAAAATTTATTTAAAGGAGTAATCATTGGGAAATTGCCATGGTCTCAAAACATTTTTCTTCTTAACCTCATAAGCAATTGTCATCTCATGTCTTATTTTTTAGCTACAGTTTGCTATTTCATAGAGGAAGTGATTAGTGATATCATGCATCATTAACTGTGTGGCTGAAGTTTAAGCCTCAGCCATAGTGAGCCAAATTAATTTTTAGTGTAGAACTACAGACTTTAGCATTTTACTTGTGGAGCCAGCAGAGGCTGAAATCACACAGAAAGTATTGATTTTAGATCCCCCAAGAATGGTGTGTCTCATGTAATTCTGCTGTTATCTCCTGCTGATTCATCAGAAATGGCTTTCAGGGAGTTCAGCCTTTTTGGCAGAAGACACTTTTTGATTTAGTGGTAATAACATACATAGGTATTTATAATATGCCCAGAACTGCATTACCTTAATGTCTGAATAAATCACTAGCTAGAATTTTCTCTTTCTTTTCCTATTTTGTAATACAAAGCAAATTAAGGTATTTGGGTGCAATTTCTATGAAAGCAATCAAGATAAGTATTATGCTAATACTGGGCAAAATGACTTTGTGATTTTTTTTTTAATACACATTTTTCTAATCTGAAATTTAAGGATATCCTGCCAAAGGACAATGAATCTTCACAATAGTTTGAATTTGTCAATGTTCCAGTTTTTCTGCTCTTCTTTGAACTTCTATTTTAAATTAAAAACTTAAAACTGACTTGTTAGGTCACTGTTGGTTGAACCACAGTATTTATTATTGAGTGGAGTCAGATGAATACAATGACCTGGAGATATGATAGTTACTGAGTTTTCAGTAAAAAATTCTCAGACTCTTGCAACTTTGTTTGAAAACCAGCTCCTGTGAATTGTTCTTTAGACTTATGTTTATAGTGTAGAGAACCAGAGAAAACAGTTTGAATCATTAATATATGTGAACACAATTTCATTTTTCTTTTTGGCTGGACCCATTATTACTCACTTCCATAAATTAACTCAGGGGATAGTTCCCAGTTGACTTCTTTTCTTTGAAAAAAACTCCTTTAAGCTCCTTGACACTCATTGATGAAATAGCTAACTCTCTGCCATAATGTCCTTGATTTTAATGATACATTAATGGCACTTTCTCATTAAAGATACCTCTATTACACCTCTCCATACTTTCTCTTTATTATTTCGTTATCCCCTTAAGTCACAGCCAATGTTGAGATAAGATCCCAAGGCTCCAATTGGAATAATACCTCTAAAGCCAATTTCAGGAGCTCCAGATGAGTCAGAAGACTCTCACTCCATGTGTTTAGCATTATACAGGAAATTGGTATTTATCAATTTAGCAATTAAATATTAAGATTAAAATATAAGTAAAGGAAAGCTATAGCTTAAAAGAAATTTGACTAAATTAAAACAAAGCATTTCAGTGTTATTTTTCTAAAAGTCCAATCATTCAGTTTGTCTTCTCATGAGTGTTGACCTTACCATGGAACTTTCTGATAAGCTACACTTTGGTTACATTATTGGCAAAACAAGTATCAAATTGATAATCAATTTTTAAGATGATATTCCAGTTTTACACTTAATACTATGAAATATTTCATTCAAATATCAGTAGAATGGAACAGAATTAAATATTTTTTAAATTAAATTCTNTATACACTCAAATGTTTATACATTTTCTCTTCATATAAAAGAAATTAATTAACTGCACGCACTGATGTTTCTGCTAATGAGGCACAAAACCCAAGTAGAATCAGAAATTTTTTAGCAAAAAAATGCACACAATTTTACTCTAATCATTATTACATACATTGTACTTTCTGTCTAACAGAAACAAAAACATCTTCAGTATTTTTCAAGACCCAAACAAAGGTCCTTACACAGCAGAGCCTACAACCAGGAGCAAATTTGAACGTTCCCAAGCGTGGGGTGAGGACGAGTTGGGATGTAGAAGAGAAGGGAGATGACGTTGTCTCCTGGCCTACCTGTAAGTTCTATTCGTACTCATTTTCCAAACCAAGGTAGGAATTATCATTCATAACTTCCTAGGTCATGGATGTTTAAAAAAAATATTAACTGAATTAGAGAGAGATGAATTCAGGACAAACTGGGGACTTTGATGGATTTGTAACCATTGAGAAAGCAAGAATGAAGAAGAAGGAAAAAAGAACAACTTGAAAGAGTAACTTGTAACAGGTTATTTGTTAACTAACACTTAAAAAGAGCTTTCAGTTGACTGACGTTTTATTTTGCACAGGGGTGATAATGTATTAAAATTTTATTTTTGGAGCCCTAAAATCTGAGAACCTTTACATACCTTGCATGTTTCGGGATGACACGAGGATATGGAGCTGTTAAGTGACTTCAGGCAGTGGGGTACATGCTACCTTTGCATCTTTGTGTCTGCCATCGAGGATTAGTCCCAGCCTTACACATCTGCCAGGGTCACACATCGCTAACATCTTCCGGGCCTCCTCCATGTTCCCATATTCCCTTGTTTTCCCAGTGGAAGCCAGTCTAACCACTAATCGAATAATGAGGCAGAGACCCTATAAATGTAATTGAGATTTTAATAGGCCAGAGAAAAACCTGAGCAGAGGTGACAAGGTTGTTCTTAACATAGTTGAAAGGGCTCATTTGTGGAAGCTCCTCACACGTGCCCTGTGGATTCTGCAGCTGATGAGATATATGTCTTTTTACTTGCTGAAAGCATATCTACCAGTACTTAACAGGATTCTTTGCTTGCTCCCTATAAATCTTCCTAGTAGATTTTATCCTCTTAGGGAACATTAAGAACTGAGGTTTGAAGATGGAAATGAAGACTTTCATATATAAAAGTCTATGGAGTATATTCGAAATGTAAATGCAAATGTGCTTCTCATGTCTGATTTTGTGCCATTATGTGGTGCATGCAATTAGAGTTTTCAACTGGATTAAGTGCATCTTCTCAAAGAACTTTCCTGAAAAGTTACCATTTTAATTCTTGTTCACTGAAAGTTATCACCGCACTTGTTAGTAAATTGATATGGTGAGGTCAGGGAAAAAGAAAACGTGATGTAGAGAAAAGCAGCTCAAATCTGAAAGCCTCAAAAGCTCTTTCACTATGAAAAGCTCTCCAATACAATTTTCCTAAAGATACTTGTGAAATGTCTGCAAACAGTTGCAGTGTAAAAACTGAAGTTGTAACCTATTTACCCAAATCTGTGTAATCTCAAGAGCAGACTTCTGAATAAGAACATTTAAGTACAGACTAGGCACAAAACTATCACATCATATATATTATGTTTTCAAACCCAGTCTGTTCTCCTTACGGAGTTGATCATGTCATCTGAATAGTCAACTTCCAGTTAATAATGGTCCATGATGATTTTTGCATCTGTCTGCTGGCATGACATTGTTGTGTTTTTAGGAGAGAAAAGCAGCTGGAGAGAAAAAAAAAAAAAAAAAGAAAAAAAAGAAAAAAAAAGGACAATCTTAAAAGCACAAGACAAATCTGTAAGCCCATAGTGAACCCAGTAAAAAATTTCTGGAAGGATGTCTTTGGAACTGTTTCCTTTTCTTAGCTTAAAAATGATTAAAAATTCATATTAAAAACACTTAAAATTCAGTTACATCCCAGATTGATCTGTGTACCACACACAGGCTTTGAGCCCAGCTAGATATTATCCTAAGCAGTATCTACAATGAAAAAAAAAAAAATGCATGTATACTTCTAAATTCTACTTTTTTGGTGCTTTTCCTTGTGTCTCTCCACACTCACCCAGAGACCACAGTTTATCTGGTCCTTTTCTGGAGAAGGAAAAACTTGGGGTAGTTGGGAACCAGCATCCTCCTCCTCTATTGCTCCTTCCCATAGTCACAGCTTAGGTGACCTGGTCCAAAAGAGAAAAACAGGCCTGTCATCACCTAGTCATTGTAAACTGAATGAATTTTCACAATGAAGGAATCACTTTTCCTTTCTCACATGCTGATTTTCTTTCAGTCTTGCTGATTTACTTTTATGCATCTCTCATCAAGTTATTAAACGCCATAATAAAATTTCTTGTATGGTGAAGACGTATTGCTAACTGAAGAGGAAGAGAATCCTTCTTTTCTAATTGATGCTGTAAAATATAGTAAACAGGATGATGCATTAAAGTTTCTTTGTGAGAGAAAGACCTTCTTTATGAATAATGCATTAAGCTTTATTTAAAACATATGGATTTTATTTGCTTTTTATTAACTTACTACATTTGACGCTTCTTCTGCATTTCCACACCCCTACTTCTCCTGGGAATGTCTTCTAATAAGGCACTTCATAAAATCTATGATTTCTTTCTTTTTTTCCCCTTAAGAAGCTCTAGATGCAAGGAAATGCTTTGTTATTGCAGGAGTAGCTTGTTTACATCCCCTGGGTGGGAACTGCTTGCTATGGAACATTTTGCATTTATTTGCATCTATATCAAAGATCACCTCATTGTTAAAAGTTTGTGCCTAACTTGTAAAAATTATTCCTGTGCATAATATTTGCTGGTTTCTGGCACCCCTCTAGATTTTTAAGGTGTATATGGCCATTTATACACCCAAGTGTAATTAAAGGGGCATTGAGAGGGGGAGTTCTTTGACACACATGTGCCTTTGAAAATAGCTCTTGTTATTTATTTTTTTCAGTAGTGCACTGCTGTACTTGAGCCTTTGACACTTTTGAGCTGACCACTGTTAGGCCTGTCTGCTTTCATGGAGTCATAGAATGGCCTGGGTTGGAAGGGACCTTAAAGATCATCTCATTGAAACTCTCTGCCATGAGCAGGGACACTTTTCACTAGACCAGGTTGCTCAAAGTCCCATCCAACCTGGCCTTGAACACTTCCAGAGTTAGGGCAGCTTCTTTGGGCAACCTGTGCCAGGGCCTCACTCCCCTGAGAGTAAAGAATTTCTTCCTAACATCTAATCTAAACCTACTCTCTGACAGTTTGAAGCCATTCCCCTTTGTCCTGTCACTCCAGGCCCCTGTTAATAGGCTCTCTTCAGGTACTGGAAGGCTGCAAGTTTTTCAGGCTGAATGATCTCAATTCTCTCAGCCATTTGTTTGTTACTCTCTGAGCAGTTCAGACATTGCTGGATTTTACTGTCCCTATGTGATGTGAAGGTGAGATACACTCCCTCCACTTTACAGATATAATTTTTGTGAGGGCTACAGAGGCATGTGGTTGAGACAGGCATTGGAATCCTTCTCAGAAATTTCCAAATCTGCAATGATGACAGAATGACCTCCATTTAAGTATATGAACAGTCTTTGTTATGATATATCATAAGAATATATGATATCTATATGAGGAATATGCAGCTTCCTTCTGTTCACACCATGAAATTTACTTCTTGGAAGGAGCCAACCTGCCACCCCATCAAATAGGTGTGTTTAGGAACACTTATCTTTCAAATTGTTATTGCCTGTGATATCACAGTTTTAGGCCTTCTGACTTCCTCCATCAGAATATTCCTCCTTTAGCAGCTGCAGTCTACCTGACTGCTTCAGCTGTTCCCAAATAAAGAGAACCCAAGTGTCCCAATAATGGCCATGGAACCAACTGTGACTGGTTACCAGTGTTTCAGATTTTTTCTCTTACTGTCAATGTGCAGGACTGATCATATGTTCATCTATTCTGTCAAATATCAGTTACATAGTTCTATGATTAAGTCAATTTGTTTAAATTCCTTAACATCTGGATTTTTCCATGTGTTCTTTGTCAAGTATTCTCATCACCATAATGAAGATGTGAATGTGGCAAATAAACACAGCAAAATTTAAAGAGAAAACAGGAAAATCAAAACCCTGGGTCAGGAAACAGATGTAGTAATAAATCCATGATTTCACCAATTTCAATAACATATTTCAGTGATTAGTACAGTATTTGAGTGTAGTGCTTTTCATGGAAGACATGTCTTAGGTCTGACTCTGCAACTATTGGCATGAATGATTAAAAAAGCATAGCTCATTGCATTTGTGTAGCATACCATTTACCAGCAGCATTGATTGCAACAGGGATTGAAAGACCCAAGTGCATTGGAAATGTCTTTCTGTCTTTTGCACTGGCTTCTCAATTGGCACACAACCCAGCTGACCTAAAGAAAATTACAAACATCTGTCTCTGAAGCAAGTTGCCCTTGGTGTTCCTATGCCCATGAAGTAAACATGCACTTCTGGGACACAACAGATGTTGTACCATGCTCTAAGAGGGATTCCATTACTCCATTATTTGTTAGGGCAGCATTAAGGTCATTAATTCAGATATTGATGTTGTAGAAGCCTAAAAGAGATGGAGCTTGTGTGTATGCCTGAAACACAGATAGCTGTGGAGTCAGCCGTGGATTGCTGATAATAACAGCCAAGGATTGTTGGTAATAATGCACTGTGAGAAAGGATGTGGCTGGAGCAGGGGCTGTATGGAGGTAGGGCAGCACTTTTCTGGGACAAACATCCCTATTCTTGCTCCTGGAGATAAGCACAGCACAGCTCAGGAGTGAGGTTGAGAGGTGTGCTTGGACTGTAGGGGGTGAACAAGACCATCAGGGACCCTGAAACTTCCAACTGCTTTCCAGAAAGGTCTGGAAGAATGGACTGTGTGTGAGAACTAATTTGCATTGCAAGTGAGAACCTTATCTCCAGGGTGGGAAGAATTTATCTATAACAAGGTATCCCATCAAGCCCAGTGTACTTGCCCTATGCATGCACCCCAGGACCCTGGACATCCCAGCTGGATCAACACGAGCCAGAACTAGTGCTCTTTCCCTCTCTTTCTTTGTCTATTTGTTCTTCTCTCCCCCTCTTTAATTCTTCTCTCTCTTTCTCCCCCAGCCCATTACCCAAAACTCACTGCCGTGTATTTAAAGGGACGCTCAGGGACTAACATTCCTATTTTTAAACAAAGTGTGTAATTCACTGGTAAAACTTTGTAAGCTTTTGAGGACACTCTGACTATTGTCCCCTTTGACCACAATCACCCACAATTCTCAGGTGTCCCCCCTCACTGGGGCTGGGACATTGCAGATATCTGCTTAGTCCTTTGATCTTGGCATCTGTGTGTGTCAGGCTGATAAAGAAATGAGTGTCTTTAAGCAGAGTGGCTCCTTAAAGTTAGCAACCTGGCAAACCTTATTTGCTCCTATGAAAAGCTAATTACCTGCCAAAGCATTGTTTCTTGTGTGGGATCAGCACACCCTCTTAAAAATGGGATGACAAAATTGAGTACATTTCTTTGCTTAGTTTTGTATTCTTCATATTTATTTGCTTATATTTTAATTCAAATGATCTGAAATCCCAAATTTAATTTAAGAAGGAAACTACACATTGTGTATACTCATCTTCCTGCTGTTGTGTTACTGCTAATTTCTATTTACTCAGAGTGACTTTCTCATCTATCTATAAACTTCATCTCTATCTCTCTTTGATTTCAAATACCATACTTTATATTTTCTTCTGTATTTTTGCCCTTTTAGGGAAGATTGGGCCCTTAAGTACATCAATTTGATAAGCAGGATTGTAACCCTGGAGAAAACAAGAATATTGGATACCAGTCTGTGGTAGTATATGATTTCTTGACTTTCCAGACAAGAAATTGTGCAAAGATAAATACATACTGATAATCAGTTTCTAAAATCAAAACATGAGAACAAAGACTATCCTGAATTGTAGTTTAAAGATCTGGGGGGGTTTATTTCTTTTATTTTCCTTTCTTATAAACCAGAATGAGAAGAGAGAAAGGAAGAAGGAGGAGAAGGTGGAAAAGAGAAAGTAAGAGCAGGGGGAGAGAGTTTGTTTCCAGACAGGAAGAGATCCCAGTCAGTGGGATCTTTTCTCCTAAATTCATGTAGCTCTCTGATGGCAATGAGACAGTTAGCAATGCTTACCCATTGTGTCTCAATAACCCAGGTTGGAAACAAACAGGCCAAACTTCATTTTGAAGTCCCTGAATTGATTAAGGCATGCAATTTACTGGTTGTTCTTGGTTTTTTCCTTAAAATCCAGAAATAGCAGGAGTTATGCATTTAATTCCCTAAATGCAGTCTTTAGAGTGTACCTTAGGAAATGCATGTTTTGTATAATATATTTGCTAGAAAGCTGTCATTGAAATGGTGAATTTTAGTTTTTATCACTGCAGAATATAGCTGCTTTATGCTTTGTACATCTGTGCCCAAAGTTCATAGGCACAGCAGCACCTTACACACTGGTTATATTAAACACAACAATATTCTGACACACAGCACTGGGTGATAGAGAAAGAGAATACTTCCTGGTCTAACATTTGATAATATAAAAACATTTCTGAATCTATTTTTAGAGGGCTGTTAGTGTTGAATAACTTGTTATATATTGAGTTGCACACTTACGCTTCTCTCAGCCACGTATTTTAGAGTAAAATCCACCATCAGAAAAACCCTGAAAGGTTTATAATTGTACCTATCTGAAAGCATATGAACTGAGACACAGAAAGGTTATGACATTCCCAAGATTATGCAAGTCAGTCTGAAGAGCAGGAACAGAACTCAACTGGTAACACAGTCAGCCCTGTCTCTCATTTTCTTCCCTGCTGTGTCCCAGCTGTCCAAATATTTTATCTAAATTGGCTCCTGGAAGAAACCCAGGGAGCTCAAACTGAATATAAGTTCTGGTGGATATAGAGAAGGCAACTGGTGCGAGGAGCAAGCTGAAATTATGGCTTTATTTTCAACAGAGGACAGTTACCTGCTGAATCCTGAGAAAATGTCTTTATTTTTCTTTGCTTCTTTCTTTAGAAAGCAAAACAAAGCATCCAGACGAATACTCTTCTCAGCTCTCAGTGGAGTGATGGAGCTTTGTTTGCTGTTTGTCTGATAAGTCCATGGCTGGAGCAGCACCAAAAATGGCCCCAAAATACACAAGAAAGGCGAAATCTCTCTGCCTTTTGTTACACCCACTCTTCTCAGAAGTCAGAGCTCTTTAGTCATGCTGGCAGTAAGCCCTGGGAAAATGGATGTTCCACTGCAGCATCACAGGACAGCTGTTATCATCATCTCCAGGAACAGCCATGGATCCCAGCACTCCTGTTTCTGGAAGGTGCCCTGGGAGACACAGGGTCTGAAAAGTTTTCTCTTCTGTGGGGGCAGTTGTTCTTTGCTTGTCTCAATCTACCTTACCACTGCTTTCTGTCTTTGAGGGAAAGAAACTGAGCTCGTTTCTCCCAGTTTTGTCGGGGGTCTCAGCAGCTGGAGACTTGCCCGAGTTAGTGTCCACCAGTGCAAATTCTGAGAATTTTCTTTTTCAAAAAAAAAGCCTTACCTGTGCTTACCAAGGTTATCAGGCATTTTGCAGTGAGCTGCACATGGACCAACACGTGATTTCCAGCCCAAAAGAGACATGAGGCAGGAGTGCTCTCTAATGGCTGCACCCAGCAGTGTTGCTTCCAGAGGTCACTAATCCATCCTTGCAGGAGTCTGCAGTTTGTCTCTAACTAAAAGAAAAAGAAAAAGGAGGATGGGGTGTGGTCCTCTGGCAGGATATAGTAAGGACACACTTTGATATATGCCTGGGTTCAGCAAGTGTTCTCATGTGCTGCAGTTTAGGAATAAAAACAGTGAATTATTTAAGGGAGAAAATACAGAAAAAAGATCTGTAGAGTGAATTTATTGGGTGAAAAATTTATTACTTAAGATGTATGAACTTTGAACACTGGAGAGTGGCTTTTCATTCTTTTTTCTGTATCTATGAGGCCACCCTATTGCATGTTTTCTGTTATGATTTTCTGTAATGATTTTCTGTTGAAAAGATAAGATTAAATTTGTAGTCCTTGCTAGTGGTGAGTAAGAAAATTATTCTTAGGCCTGAAATCAGACTTAATTTGCTAATTTTGTAATTGAGATAATTTTATACAATTCTGAATGTTGAAACTGGCAAAAAAGGTGTCTGATACTGGTGATGAATTAGCAGTAATTTAATCTTCTCCAAAGGCTGTAATGAAAATGAAGTAGTATGAACTGCCATGGTAGGGTTAAAATAGCATTAATAAATATTAAATAGAATAAGTAGAGATATTATAGTTTGACTACTACAGCAAGGACAATACTATAAATAGAGAAAGCCAAGAAATCAAAATGCTGATAATATATCAGAGCTCTATAAATTGTTCTACTCAATAAATAGATTGATTTGCTAAATAAAATACTATTATATCATCCTTGCTTCATCTTTGATGTCTCTTCTTCCCTCTTAGAAATTAATTGCTATCTTGGGTTAAGATTTTTAGCATCATTGGCAAATGTAAATTGTCATTGCAAAGACTGAGGAGGTCCAGTAACAGGTCTCTTAAGAAATGTTTTCCTTTTTTTGGTGCAAAAAAATCTTCCACAACCATTTTTTGTGAAAGGCCATGAGCTTCTCATATGACATTGGTGAATACAGAACTATTGTTTAAAAGCTCCTGTCATGTTGTAAAATAGTTATGCATGAGGTAAGCAGTGATCTGCAGGCTGCAGATAAAGGCTGGTGATAATGATAATGCTAAGCAGCTGCACTATCCTGTCAAACAGAGTTGTACAACTGCAATTATTCTTGAAGTCATGTTGGGACATGCATTCATTGCATGGTTGTTATATGGGTTTGACATCCACACAAGGTCTGTATTGGTGCTCTTCAAGTGCTACTGAAAACTAACCAGAATGCAATAAATGGTGGACAGTAGAATTAAATCTTCAGCGAGGAGGAGAAGGAGGTTCATCATCATTTCTGTTCCTTTAACTGGCAGATAGGACAAAGAAAACAGATTGAAGGCTCTAAGAACCCATAACTACATGAGGGAATGTAGCTGCAGCTGGAAATTCAGGAGGAAGTTTTCTTGTTTTTCCCATCTTTGTGGAGGAGGTTATTGTTGGTTGGGCTTGTTGGTTTGGTTTTGTTTCTTTTCTATTTATCAACTGGAAAAAAATTCTAGTGGTTTTGTTTCCTATTCCAGGTCAGAATAATAGGCTCAAACAATCTGACTGAATTCCATCTTCCACTTAGCAAAAAACCCCAATCATTGAGGTTACAGTCTTCCTCGAAACAATTTACTGTTGTTTTATTACACTCCCACTGAAACTGTAAAACGTAAGTAAGTCCTATGTCTTGCCTAGATTTAATTGGCAAGTCAAACCAGGCTGTACAGATTGTCACGTTAAGTTATATTCTGAATTATCATTCCCTTGCATAATTAGACATTTGTATATTTGACATTTCTAAGGCGGTGTTTTCATAGAAGTCAACACTTTTTTGGCATCTGAGTGGGAGGTGAGGTTTCACAAGGGACCTGGAATATACTCACTGAAATGAACTCAGAAGAGCATTGAAATCATGGGTTTTATTTGAGGATGGTGAGGCAATTTTAACAATAGAGATAACAAAAGAAATACATGTGGTTTTCTAGCTCAGAACCTTATTAATAATAACAAATAATACATTATTATACTGCTTTGTGCTTGTATAAAAATAGATGTGCCTAGTTTTTCAGACACATGAGGCTTGAAACACCAAGAAAACCTTTTCAATATGAATGAAACATAGGAAATTAATATTAGGTATTTGGGTAAATAGCATATTTTAAAATATTTGCAGAAGGTTTTATCAAGTATTGAAGCTAAAGGACAAAGCATTACCTAAGAATAGACCTTGTGTTTTATGACCAAGCATGCAATTAATGCAGTTCACTCCTCCTTTGCCATAAGGTTCAAAGTACTTTAAGTTCTAGTGGAAGGTGCCATGCCCTGATGATAGCAGTAATTTGGTAGAACTGGTCGTAGTGACCATTGAGCAGCAATGTAAGCAGACTTTGCAGTCACAAACTGTTTATAAATGATTTCAGACCTGTCAGCCTGAGTGGAGCACGGCTGAGGGAGGAGGTGATGAGCTGCATTTGGCTGTTCAGGGTTTGCTATTGGCACATCATTATGTACTGCCAGTCACCTAACCCTCATGCCATTGCTCTGCTTGCTAAATTATTGAGGTAAGAATGTTTGCAACTAGTGCAAGATGAGGACTTTTAGTGCCAAAGGGATGGTGTGTCTTATATGGTATTGTGGGTTTTTTTACTTAACAGCAGGCTTTTTATTAAGACCTTGTGCAAGAGCTAATCCATTTACTCAAATGTTTTAAAAAGAGCAAAAAATAAAAGCAATAAATGAATCAAATTTCTGTGTGGCTAACAAAGGTGTTTTATTTTCAGTGTTCTGCTCTTCATAAAGTTTGCTAATCCAGATTTTGTAATTTATTTGTCTCCTGTCACTGATAAATTGTTTATGAATCAAATTTCAGAGGGACTGTGCAGCTCCTATTGACTGGGGAAGCTGCATACACCCAGCTCCCCTGAACCTCCCCCATACCTAACTGTGCCTGTAAAATGAAGGTAATAATTCCTAACTTTCCAGAGGCTGACATAATGAATAAGCTATTAATATTAGACGCAGATAGGAGAATGTGTAAAGCTGCCTAGATACCAGATTTTGCTAAGGGAAGGAATAAAAAACCTTCAATCTGGTATTTCTTTAAATGCACCTCCTTGGTTTAGTAGATAAGGCACAGTACAAAGTACTTCAGAGATACAGTAGAATAATTGAGGTGCAGAAGTTAAGTACTTTAGTTTTGATATGCTGAAAGGGCTCCAAATAGTGATAGTAATGCTTTTGCTTGTCCTTTTTAGTCTCTGTGCACACTGTCAAAAGCTGAAGATTGTTGTTTTCCTATGACAGTGAAGTGGATAAAGCTGAGCCAAATACAACTTCTATATAGAAAATTTTTCATGGTCTTTACTGTGTCTCTGGCTTCTAGTCCATGCTGTGCTTTCAGAAGGATTTCTCAGACTATTTCACATGCAGATGAATAATTTTCCTCTATTTCTCTAATTCATTGCTCAAATCATTCTCCAAGCACTGTCCAGAACTAGCACTGTCTATAGTAACACTAATCCCCCAAAGATGAAGAGATTAAAACTCAAAAGTGTAAATTAATTCAATGATGTAGCACAGTGCTATTAAGCACTTATTGCATTTTCTTTTTTTTTTTTTTTAGAGGCTATTAATTCATCACAGAAATCTGAATCACTCACTTTGAATGGTGCTGAAGACTTCTGTGAAGAGCCTGTGTTGTTTCAGTAGAGCTAAATCAAGTAGCAAAGATACACAGAGAATCACAGAATCACAGCAGAGTTTGGGCTAGAAGGGGCCTTAAAAATCCTCTTGTTCTAATCCCTTTCCTTGGGCAGGGACACTTCCTACGAGACTGAGTCACTCAGAGCTGTATCCAACCTGGCCTGGACATGTACCTAAGTTTCCACTGTCCTAAATTCACACTGGATATAGAATTCACACTTCCATATGGAATTTTTTCCATATGAACAGGCATGTTGAGTTGTTGATAAATTCTTGAATGTAGTAGACCAAAATTTTGGCTCCTTACAAACAACCCAACTACTTTCTGTAGGGAAGAAGAGACTAGTTATGGAGCTCAGTAACTACATAACTCCTGAATTTCAGTTCCTCTTGATGCTGTTGTTTGAAAAAGTTACTTGATGTATTTGTTTACTTATATGAAGGTCATATATAAGTAAGCCCAAGTCTATATGCTTCCTTGGTCTGGTTTTGATAAGATGAGCAGTTCTGGCAGGTTTTGTCATGAGCAAGAGAAGGAGCTCACAAAGGAGTCCAGACCTCTGCCCTCTTGATTGCCTCTGATTTATCCCCTCCTGAGACCTGTGGGATACAACTGCAAATATTGCTGATGCTGCACTTAGGGACCTGATCACTACATGTCACCTAGGAACACACTCTGTGACCATGTCATCTAATATTTTTCTGCTGAAAATCAGTCAACTTGTTCCTAAGCTTCCTAAACTCTATTACAGCTGGAATGACGGATGACTTCTCATTACACAGACAATTAAATATTTTGTCCCAAGGCAAATATTCGTGCTGTCTTTCTTCTACAATTCGAGGTGGTTTTGTGACCTTTATAGCTCTCGATAGACCCCAACCTTGTTACTGCAGCTGAGATAAGCTGGAGGAAAACTCAGCTCTCTGTCTCAGTTTGAGTGTGGTGTTCTGGGGACTGTCTCTGGAATCTGCCTCATTTGGCAGTTTATCAGAACGCAAGCCTAGTGACCTTCCTATTAAAAAAAATCAAATGCTAAATATTAAAAAGAAAGCAGACATATCTGATTTTTCTTCAGATGTTTTTCTGCTCAATTCTTGACTGTTATAAAAAAGGCCAGAGCTGACATTCATGTAAATAAAAAGGGCCTCCTCCTTTTGAATTATTTCTTTTGCATGTCTTTTCAAAACTTACCTGTTTCAACAGAATAAGATACCACAAACTGTTCTAGTTTATCTACATGAGATGTTAATTGACTTGTTTTCCCAGCAGCTTTGTATTTTCTTTTACAATGGCTGAATGTGTTTATTCTCCTGTTTTCCTACATTAGCATGCATATTTTTATATATTGTATTATTAGTGCAAGTCAGAATGTCTGTCTTAAAAAGCACTAGAGGAGATGTGCTCCTGCTTTCCCTAGGATTGGATTAGTGAATGCTACATGTCAATAACATATATAAATATGATCAAGTTACTTCATTGCTTCTTAGAATTTTTACTATTTTGTTTGTATTTTTTACTCTGAGTTTATAACATGTATTGCAAGAACTTCAGTAGTCAAACTGGTTTAAACATGAGAAGAAAAAAACCCCAGAAACTACCACAGCAAAGTTTATAGTAAATATTTGTAATATAGGCACTTTGGAAGACATACATCAAGAGGAGATAATATCATGTAAGTCTTGGGATCCAAATGAGCTCTAATTCAAACTGTTAAACTGTCAGCTGCTTTGTGGCCTGAAGTTTGTATGCATGAAATGTTTTAAGGCTATTGGAAAAGGTCACAGTCCTTAAAAAAGAAAACACAAACCAAACATCAGGTTTCTCTCCTTCTTAGAAAGGTAAAAGGATGATAAAGGAGGCTTTCTTCTGCCCTTGGAGCTTTGGAACAACTCTAAGGATACACCACATTTAGAGTAATAAGATCCTGAAGTTTTTTATACAGTCAGATCACCTCTTGCCTTTGACAATGGTCCCTGAAAAGCTACTTCAGCTTCCTCTGAGTCAGTGGAAAACCTTCTAGTGATTTCAAGAGAATTGGATGAGCTTTTAAATGCAGTTATCCAGCTGCACAATTAACAGCCAGAAAAGCACATTCTATAAATTATTTCGCTATTTAGGGATACATTTAGCATGTCCTAGCAATATCAATTAACCGGGAGAAGAATGACTCATCCAAGACTTCTCCAAATCCATTAAGTCAATATCTGACTCACTTTTTGTGGTATGAAAAATGGTCTCTTTGCTAAATTCACTCTCGATTTTTATCAGATCATCCCAACTGTATTAAACTGGATTGCAATCAAGGCAAAAATATTGTGGCCAGAAAGTGCCAAGTTACAGTAGAAAAGTAACAGGGGTTCGTCTGCCATGCTGATAGGTTTTGTCATTTAGAAGACTTTTTTTGCTGTAATGTTTTAAATATGGATTCCTTGTGGAAGCAATCTTTGCAGATCTGAGAACAGACATAATTTTTTTTTTTTTCTCTCCCTCCTGTTAACTAAAGAACCCCTTTCAGGCATTATTTGTTAGTATATCCTTCCTCGTTTCCTTTGAATAAATTCTAATGAGTGTACTTTTTTGCACCCTCTGAAACCTAAAAGCCTACTAATGCTTTTATCTACTCCAATTCTACTTTGTGCTCTGAGATCCTATCAATGCAAAATAAAGGAGTATTAATAAAAAATTACATATCTGATAGCCTGTGCTCTTTTTTATTTCCCTAGTTTGTCTTTTCCCAAGCAGTCTGAGACTGCTGATGATTAATTGCAATCCTTACTTCTCCCCTAGAAAGAAGACAGCTGGCACCTTGTACTCAAGTACAATATTCTTTCAGCCAAACACAATTTTGTTTTTATTTCCATTATCTTTCTTTTAATTTTCATTAAAGAGCTCTTCTTCAGTTTTCCAAAATCATTTGGAATTCCAATCCCGATCCCAGACATGTGCAACACCTGTGGTGGTGTGTGCTCTTCCACAGAAGAGCTAGTAACTCTTCCACCTTGGTATGGAAAGCAGCGTCCTCTCAAAATGCCCCAAAATGCCCTGCAACTGAGGCCATGGTTTGTATAACATGAAGATGAGGAAATTCATTCTTTTCCTTCAGGCAGTGCAATTTGCCTCCTGTCTGTCTAGCAGCCACAGCATTATTCTCAGTCTGGCCATTAGCTGAACTGTAATAACGTGTGGTTCTGTAGGCACTTCATTTCCATCAGGAGCAGAACAGGTATGCGTAGAGCATTATGGATTTTATCTGTTTAATATATTTATACAACTGTATTAATATACAGATTGATCTCCTGCCATGCATCAGATGCTCCCAGTCCTCTCCAGCTCATTAAAACTCCATAGAAGCCTGCAGCAAAGAGTTTTCCTGGGAGCCAGAATGAAGGTGGCACATATCTCAGTCTGGCCACCACTTTATTATTTGGCAAGCAGAGAAATATGAATGTGAGCCATAAACTGGTCTGCTAACATTTCTATGAAAATAACCTCCTACTGCTCTGAAACAGATTCTGTTTGTAAACAGGACTTGCTACTATTTGGATGCAGATTATTTCTAGTGTATCCACTCTCCCCCTTTTTATCTGAGCTGTATTTCATTGGTAAAGAACTGTGAGTACTGAAACCCACAACCTACTTCAGCAACATTTAAATGCCAGAATTTCTGTATGTGATGTTTTCCTTATATAACACAAACTATTAACACAGAAAATTCAGTGCTGCACCAGATATCTTGGATTTTCAGCTTATGATAGTTATGGAGGAATGCATCAAAACAAAATGAACAGTTGAACAAAATGAATAAATTAATAAAATGAACTATTTCACTGCACTTAACAAATACATTCTATAGAATAGACCATTAACTCCTGAGCCCTCAATATAAGTCACATTATAATCATACTCATGTCTTCTTTGCCTTGCCAGGATTAGACATTAACATTACAGTTTTGAATCAAAAGGATTAAAAGAAAAGTTTAAAGCTTAAGTTGAGAGAACTCTCAGAATTTGAAGGGTTTGCTTTGTTTTTGTTTTAATAATAAAATAAAAAACTAATTTTTTTTTCCATTTGAGAAAATAAAGGCAAGAGGAATGATCCCTATTCCCTTATCATCCTTGGTTTCTAAGTGGTGTTTTAAAGATTTCTGGAGAATAATAGTTTCATTTCCTTTTTTCTATTTTTTTAACATTGTAATTATCAAAGATAAGGAAATAAAAAATTCTTGGGAAAATATCTCTAGAAAAGCAAAGATTTTTTTAGTCCAGATGGAAGAGAAATCTGGTGCTATGCTTAAGGAATGAGTTTCTTAAAAGAAAGTAGAATTAGACTTCTGTGATTAATGTTTGTTCTGCCCCCTTGTGGTTATGAGTCCAGTAGGGCTTAGGTAGGGCTGTTTGGGTTTAAATATTCGTGACTAATTAAAAATAAGCTTTCTGTATATTTCAAGTGATGCACTTTTCCCAGGATATATCTAGACCAAGAATCCAAGGAAAAAAATATAAGACTCCTCAAATATGAACAATGGACAGAAAATGTTTAATATTTAAAGTAATTTTCCAAAAGAGTATGTGAAAAGAAGCTCAGAAATTTTATATATAAACCATAATTTATTTAGAAAGTAATAAAGGATAATTTCAAATTTAAGCACAGCTTTTCATTGTGGTTTAACTGATACAACTCAGTTTCAGGGACATTTTTCTTTTCCAAAAGTTAAAAACAATTATTGTTGCAGTTTAATTCACCTAAAGTCAAATTTCATAATGTGATCCAGTTATGTTTGTAAGAGTGAACTTCTATATGCCAAGTATTTATTTGTTTAAACAGACTCTGGAATTACTTCACTTAATTTTCAAAAGGTCCTAGAGTTAGTCACAGATTAATTCTTAGGTAGCAGGTCAGATTTTTAAATCAGAGATCATATAGTACCCAAATTCACCTACTGTACTGTAAAAAATAACTTATTGTCATTTAAAGAATAAGAATTAGTTGCTTTTAAAGACGAATTTTCTTAGCCTTTCCTGGCTTTTGCTGCATAGAGCAGATAAGGTGATATTACTATTTAATTTGTCTTCAGATTTTTACCAGAAAATATGTTAAAGTTATTTTCTTTTATTGGGTACTAATTGTGCAATTCCAGTTTACAGAAACTGCCATTAAATACTTTTCTTTAAATAATACTGAAGGAAATAAAATTAATCTTTTTATTAGTCTTCAATATTTCCCAAAAAACTCTGCCCCATTGCCTCAGAACCCATGTTTTGTTTCAAAAAAGCTTCACAATAACTAAGTTTGGGGTTTTATTCTATGATTCCATGTAAAAGGAATTTCAGTATACACAGAAGGTTAAGCCAAGCCTCTTTCATCTATATCCACACATCCACAGGGCATACAGCATTAAAATATGCATAACTGATTTATTTTTTCTAATGAGATATACATGTCTCTGTGTATTTTTTAATCCAAATCAGGTCCTGATCTGTAGAACTATAAAAGGTACTATAAAAGGTAGCAACAGGACATTACAAAAAGCACTGGAGGGACACCACACCAAAGTCTGTAGCCTGACTAAGCTCAACCACCACACAAAGTCTCTGCAAGTCATAACATTTTCAGCTGGATTTTCAGGACAAACCTGTCCTTTAGGATCAAACTCTTCCTCTCTTTAGTCCCCTTCAACCCAAGTTATGAACATATTGGCTCAATACATTCAAATACAGTTTTTTGGAGCAAGCAGTTTCAAATATAATCAAATGGGTAAGAAAAAAATAGTCTGACGAAAGGAGAGCTTTCTGTTGGTGTCATAGCTGTAAGAAAAGTTACTACATGATCTCAAAAGTCATGAGACTGAATGGTCAAAGTCTTGCTTAGAACGGATAAGGAAGTGAGATGCTGAGCTTCTATAACAGAATATTCCCCTGTGTATGGACCAGGCCTCTCCAAAGTCCTTATTCCAGAAATGGCTTCATGTGGTGACAGCATCTCTAAAAAAACTGATTTTCAGAAAATCCATTTCATGGCCACTGGAATAACCCATGAAGGCACCTTACAACAATGTGAGGCGTTGGGGAGACTTGTATATGAGTCTGCCTTCTTCTAATGATTTTTAATAAGCTATCTAATATTAGTGTGCTTTCATAAAGATGGGTAGTAGGCCAGCAGGATAAACATAACTTGAAGAGTCACAAGTTCACTGTTAACAGCTTTTATGAGCCCAAATGCTAGCAAGATTTTTTGCATAACATCAAAGGAAGTCTGCTACTAATGGAAATAGCACTCATTTTGGCGCCAAAGTGCTCCGTGGGAGGTTATAGTGCATGCAGAAACAGCACAAAATGTTAGACTGCCCAGAAAGAAAGTTAATTGTTTAGGAAATGAGGAAATGAGACCTCAACAGTTCTGTATCTCATGGAAACTCTGATTCCATATCGCAGTATAACAGAACATTTAAGCTTGGAAGGGACCACTGGAGGCCATCTAGTCCAACCTCCCTGCTTGAGGAGGCTCCCTAGAGCACGGTGCTCAGGACTGCTCAGACATATCCATCATCTGCACCTCACATAATTCATGCCTGTTCCTAGGAATAACTGCAGACAAAACAGATGGGTGACAGACATAAGGAGACTGGGGACTTGTTGAAATAAGTGGGGTCTAGAAAATTTTTTATGGCACAAGTACATTTATAATAAGACAATTTGTTTATCAGGGGTATACATGTTAAAGATGGTACTTTCTCATCTTTCTCACAGAAAGTGAGTTGAGGTCATGATGTTTCACAGCCACTGCAACTATTAGGCGTCTGTGAGGGTTATGAATCAGCTGTATGCTTTCTTTTCTACCCGCTCATCTGCCACCATAGAGACAATGATGCCAGGTTTTTACAGAGCATGTAGTTATTTGTACAGTTTTGTATTCATCTAATCAAATGCATTTCTAATGAACTCTTCACTGTGAAATTGGTACTTTCTTGAATATGAAAATAATAAATCCTTGGAATCCCTGCCCGCTTTTCAGACTAAACAGAGACCATGTGCATTATACATTTGTATTCATGAATATTTAAGTGTATTTGTTCTTGTATTGATTTTGTATGATGCCTTTGGGTGTTCCCTAGCAGGACTCCCTATGTAAACTTAAGTGAGTGACTTACAGGGGACAGAGCTGGAGAAATCCATAAATATCCATTTAAATAAGTAAAGGGTCTAGTCAGTGTGTCAGCATTTCATTTCCTTGCCATGTTTCATTCTGTTTCAAAATCTGAATGTTAACCAAAAACTATAGGTTTCTTTTTCATATTCTTGGACACTCTGATCTACTCATAAAGATATGTCATGTTCTACACTGCACAAAATGCACATTCTTCTTGTTATTTTAAATCCTATTTTCCCAGGCAATGCAATAGCTGTTTGCCTTTTTTTTTCTTATTCATTCATCTCTTATTTTTATTAAATGTTAATCTTGTAAGAAGTTTTAACAGCTCTGTACAACAGCAGGTGCAGTAAGCTCAATTTTCTTGGCTAGAATAAGGGATTGAAGAGCAGTTTCTTCCACGACAGTAATGAGATAAAGTTATGTAGCTAGTTTTGTGTTATGCTTTCATTTGGACTATTATCTTGTATTTATATCTTTGTCATTACATAAAATAACCCAATATATCCCTATTTGTGAAAAATGTTGTTAAAACACACATTATTACAATACAGGTGTGAGATCACAGGACATTCTGGGCCCTGCATGTTGTGTGGATACTGGCAGACAACTGATATATGGCCATTTTGTTTCCTTTGGCTAACACAGAGCCTCCACTGATGTGATGGGTGGATTCAGCAAATCGTTTTAACAGATGGTAAAAGGAAGGTTTGTACTCTGGTGTCCCTATAAATGATGAGCACTCAGATCTGTCGCAGCATCACAGAAACAGATGCTCTAGAAACATCTGGCAAGAAAGAATCAGTGAAACAAAGAAACACTGCAATGTTATGTAGCACCTTCTCGGTTAGCAGGGGCCACAAGGACACAGTAAGTGTGGCCACCAGGATCAGGGCAGTGATTGCTCTCCTGTACTCAGCACTGGTGAGGCCACTGATCAAATCCTGTGTCCAGTTCTGGGCCCCTCCCTGCAAGAAGGACATTGAGGTGCTAGAGCACATCCAGAGAAGGGCAATGGAGCTGGGGAAGGGTCTGGAGAACAAGTCTGATGAGGAGCAGCTGGGGGACAGCTGGGGAGGCTCAGCCTGGAGAAAAGGAGGCTCAGGGGGAACATTTTCACTCTCTACAATTCCCTGACAGGAGGGTAGTGCCAGGTGGGAGTCTAGCTCTTCTCCTGGACAAGCAGCAACAAGACAAGAGGGAACGACCTCCAGTGAACCAGGAGAGATTCAGTTTGGACATCATGAAGAATTTCCTCAATGAACAAGCAGTTAGGCATTGGAGCAGACTGCCCAGGGAGGTGGTGATATCTCCATCCTTGGAAGTATTCAGAAAATGACTGGATGTGGCACTCAGTGCTCTGGTCTGCTTGACAAGGTGGTGATCAGTCAAAGGTTGGACTTGATGATCTCAGAGGTCTTTTCCAACCTAATTAGTTCAGTGATTTCTACCAGATGGATTTAAGCACACCACACTAAAATCTCTGCAGAAAAAACTCAGGTGAGACTCAAAGGGGATAGCTTCTCCCACTCCAGTACTTGATAACAAAAGTGGTAGAAATTATTTTTAGATGTTTGAGCTGTCAGTGGTGTCACCAGTATACACAATCTCTTCTCAAGAAGCATACCTGAAAATCTCTGAATTCAACATTCTCTGCAAAGCTGTTCTGTGCTACTTTACTTGTTGCAAAGATAACAGCTTACTTTTTCTTCTTGGTGTGAAAGATAATAGTCTTCACTGCTGAAGGAAAATATAGATATTTGGAAAAACATAGGATTGTTGATTTTTGCATATTGCCTAAACTAAAATTACTGAGATAATTTTTCAATTACGTGTTCAAAAGAAAGACAAAGAGAATCAGAATCATTCTAAACACTGAGGAAATCTATTGAACTCTTTTTGCTAGACTAATCTGTTGACAAACATCACATGAGCTTTTCTACAAGGAATAGAAAATGATTCAGTACAAGTCACATGAGTTTGAACACTAGCAACCAAAAACTGTCTTCATTCCCAAATTCTTTCAGACTTTCCTTATCCCTGAAATTGGTGTTTCCTAACTATAGTTTTGACAAGCAGAATTTGATATTACAGTATGTTTTGTTGAAAAACTGTCACTTTTACTGAATTTCCTGGGCCTAGTGTTCTATTTGTGTTTAAAAGTCAATGATGCAACTGTAGTGAAGTTCTAATTGTCTCAGGTAGCCATGAGAGTCACATCCCTTGTTTAAAATATTTTTTTTCCCTTAAGCTGTGTTTGGAATGATCTATCTTTGGACTTCCACTTCACATTATGCTGCCTCTAGAAGGTTAATCAAGAGTCACAGCTTATGCCTTACACCCACCAGCTCTCCTCAGACTCAGCTATGATTCCTCCACATCCAGTCAGCTCCCGAATTGTGATGATTTCCAAGTATGAGGCTAAAGGCAACAGCTAAAGCATCTGGTGGCTATTTTAATCCTATATACAGCTAAGACAAAAGTTTTTCTTACCTCCTTAGATTCCCATCATCTCCACCATTTACTTAATGAAATTTCACTACAGAATTTGAGTCATTCCTTTCTTATTTCTTTTCCTTTTTTTGTTTCCCTCATGATAGACTGAAAACTGCCCTTACTCAGATCATGAATATATTATCATTTACCATATCATTGAATATATTGAATATGGATATATTATATATAAT